>JAGVSP010001630.1:0-120589 GCA_022494985.1 Micrasema minimum
GGTTTACAGTACATAAAATAGAATAAATATACTGTACTCTATTATTCTGGGTACATTTTTCGCTAATTTAAAACAAGGTCGACTGTTTCCATTAACTTCCTTAATTAAGAAGTAAACGACATTAATAGTTAGTGCGCGCTTGAGTAACCAATTCCATTTGTTTAACTTAAGTTTGCACAGTATAATTTATATGATAGTTCACTTATATCTACATACATGTTGCGGTTTCATTGCCTAGTTTTTCATGCATGAAATATGTCCGTATAGAAGAAATATATCATTTAGAATGAAATTGTAGTAATCTTAACCATTTAATCTACTTAAAATTTTCATGTGAGAAAACTTGCTTTTTATTTTTTAAATATTTTTAAATTTTAAAATTCGACTCAACCAATGCAGTGCCCTATGCACCAAAAGGTGTGGATATATGAAAGGTGAAGGATATAAATTTATTTCTGAAATAATATAATCTATTCTCAATTTTTTTCCCGTATTACCTTACTTAATGGTTCATGGAACACCGCATGGGTAGGTCTCATATTTGATTGGTGAAAGGTATTGCATATTGCATCAGTTTTGGATAAGGTATCGGTTCGATTTCTTTAATGTCAGAAATAAATAATATAAATGGGGTACGTAAGTAAGTAAACAAAATGTTAACGGGAATTCCTACTAAGAATAATATCAAATATCTCATTCATTTTCAAGCTAACAAAATATGAAATATTGTACTCGCATAGTAATTAGATAAGTACTTTTGATAGTGCTGAAGAGTTTCACACGGTTTTTATTCGCAAAATAACGGTTTGCGCGCCATATTATATTGCGCCCACATTAACTCCACTTTAATAAAACATTATTTACGATTGAAAAACGTCTTCTCCTACGCTTAGAATAATCAATTGTAACGCTTGAGTTCTCAATCGACAGAAACATATTTGTTTAATGAACATCTTATCCGATTAATTTTTAATTTTGAAAATATACACGTAATTTAAAATATGGTTGAATCAGTTTCATTATAAATACTTTTTTTAACCTCCTCAATAGGCCAGAAGCCTAAATTATAGAAGAAGAGGAATCCATCCAAGAGCTGAGAAATGTCCCTCAATTGTGATCTTACCGGGAATCGAACACGGAACCTCCGTGGTGTTCGTTCAGCGTCGTAGCTTTTATCTAAAGAACTTCTTAGTACTCTAATGTAAAACACCAAATCGAAAACATAAGGGCTAAATGTGTATCTTAATATGTATATACTTATATAAACATATTTGGGATATCGCGTCCATATTAATTATATCGTTACACGATAATATCTCATTTTTGAATGCACATTCGATAGTGTTCGATAAATCACGAGATGTCAAATCGAATATGAAATGACTCAGATATCGACAGCGATTTGGAATAAGACTACTGAACTGAACTGGTTTCTAGATTTACATCAGACATTTCCGCAATATCGGTATATCCGTCGTCCGTCGCTCATTGTGTCATCAGCACGACATATTTACCCATTATACCGTTTCTATTCAGTTTCAAAATTTTCCATGATACACCTGCGGTGCAATTATGTAGGTGTGTAGGAAAAATATCTTGCGTTTATGACGCGTTTTTGACGTATAGCGACAAAGTATCATAATCACAGCTTCAATCATGTAGGATTTTCGGGAGTTTATGATCAGAGGATACCTACTACAAAAATGCATGTTTTGAGTGAAGCCATGTTACTTTTACGCCAAATCATATTCATTAGTGACACAAAGTTCTGTTATATATAAAATCATTAAAAAATATTTTTATAACAGTTATATTTACGAGATACAGCTTTTTTTTTTTTTTTTTTACTTTTTTAACCAACTTAACAGGCCAGGAGGCCTAATAACACAGGGGAACAACATCACAAACACCCAGGCTTGAGAAAAACCACTTTTGATTTTTGTGTTCTCACCGGGACTCGGAACCTCTGTATCGTGAGTCCAGCGTCTTAGCCATTACGCTACGGAGGCCGCCTTTGTGTCACTAATAAATCGGGCTTAACTCAAAACATGCGATTTGTAGTTAGTGTAGGCCCCCGTTTTTTAAACTAAAATTCGCCGTATTTTTCCATTGTCCTATACAATTTTCACACACTTGTAAAAATGCCTCTCAAAGTACGGTAGCGCACGGTACGTAATAACATGTAGATAATATGAGCTCCCTACGAATGTATGTAGTTTTCTCATAACCTATGCACTTTGATATCCTCGCTCTCAAAAGGGTACACGATCCTTCCATTAGGGCCTCTGCACTCGTGTCGGGTACGGAATTATTCATACTGCTAGTGATTCAAGACTCTGCTATTTTTATTGAGTACATCGAGTGAAATTTGTACCAAAGGTATGTATGGGGCATATATCCGATTTGCCTTCGCTTAAAAGGAATAAAAAATGTATCCAGAATTTCACAATCTACCTATTTATTTGACCGTTAAATCACCAATAGTTTTGTGTTTTTTTAAATTTAATATTAGTGCATTGCGAGAACAAAAAATACAGCAGGCCCACCTGTATTAATGGGAGCCATTTTAAACGTTTACCGTTGAGACGCGCTTACTTATTATTAGGATTTTGAACAATGCCATAATTACTACAAATAAAATGTTGATGTTTTCGTCATAATAGGGTAATTAATTTTCATCATATACTTATATTATGTACTTGTTATGGGACCACAGTGCCCTGTAGTTAAAATGATATAATTTTAAAATATTGTAGTGAGTGAAAAAAAATTCATATGGATAAAGTACTCAAAGGCTAAATACCTAAGTATAGTCTGTAATTAAATCAATCGGTGGTAATGCACACAAATAACCACTAATTTTTATTTTTTACTAGTCTTGTATTCAACCCGTGAGTACGTAAAATTCCAAAATTCTTCAAAGCGAACCACCCCAAATTATTAAATAATAACTTATTAAATTAGTGACTATGAATCGTTTTTGCGGATTTAACAATAGAGATCTAAATGAGTGCCGAAATTTGATCCGTGCATCGTGTTTTTGGTAATTTGTGCGCCACGAAGCGAGTCTTCCAAGATCACATCCTGTTTACAACATTGCTTAAATCTTTAGTAATGTGAATCTTAGTGGCTAGTTTGCCTATGTTAGGTTCAGACATACAGTACTACAATCCATGTACTATTCATATTCCATACCTTACCTGGAACTAGAGATGGGCAGTATCTAACTGAGATACAAGTCTTAAGATACATATACATTTTAGCTTCACAATATGTACATAAACCTAAGTATGTTTTTAAAAATAACACCTGTACCTTGGTGTTGGCTTATATGTTATAAAAATTAAAATTAAGTAATTATTGTAATTATTTAAGATTTTCTTTAAAGGTTTAACTAAAACAGGTTCATACTTTATTGACGGGTGATCAAATTTTTCAATAATTTGAATCAGTTAACCCCTATTACCTAGTGTTTTTTCGTATTCATTTTGTATTCAGTAAGGTTTTGTGATGTGCTAATTAATACGCCAAATTCGAGAAGTAAAAATGTCTCACTACGAAGCCAATTTAGTGGGTAATATTCAGGTTAAATGTGGTTTTGTATATTATGGTTACTTTTCTTGAAAGCATCTTGTATCTTCTCAGTACATGTTCAAGTATCTTGCCCATCCCGAACTGTAAGTTAGCACCCAGCCCACGTACCAGAGAACCATAAAACCTAGAACTTTGTTGCCCTGTGGGATTTTTTACGGGTGTAAGACGTGGCAAGACTAACCCTCGGCCCCGCTTTCATAATCGCCAGGGGTCCATTCTGACTTACCTGTGGCAATCCACCATCCAGTCCACCCACATCAACTTATAGCCAATTGGAAATTCGACTCATACAAATAATAAATTGCTAAATTTCTTTATTTATCTCTACTTTTTTCCACATACAAAGATTGGTATTGTACAATCATTGAGATTTATAAACCTACATACATTTAAGAAGCAAGTATAGTCATTAGTTGTTAATCTGACTTGGAAGAAGCGTGATTCAATCAATTCGAAACGACGAATTGCACTGTTGTTTAATATGGATACCTCGCATTACGAATTTTTAGCCCAAAAATATAATTATGTTTTTGAACAGGTTTCCAAACATTTTAGATTTATGTTTTTTGAATTGAAAACTTCTTTAGAATCGTTGGGAGTGATTTGAAACTCTATGAAACGAAAAAAACCGACACTAAAAAGAGACAAACATATAGATCTATGGGATTTAGCCTGCGAGAGAATGAGAGAGAACACAGTTTTTTCGACGGCTGGCAGTAGTTCATCTACCTCATCAGATACATCTACCAGTTGATCGCCGGCACCCCTTATACTTTTATAATGTGGAGGTCCTAGGCTATAAAACAGAATTTGTTCTATTCATGTATCTGAAGAGGTAGATTCGACTCCCAAAATTTTGTAGCAAAACCCGAGGGAGAAGGCGCCTTGACGCGGTATTTCACAGATATATTGATAAAATCGAAACAAAACTTTTGTCTCATACTTAAGTTATCATAAGCCGCTCGATCACTTGTAGAAATTGAAGACATGGATCATGAATAATAAAATGAAAAAAAATTATCAACTGGGTTACCCATATTTATAATAAATAAATCCTATAATTATACTCCTGATACTGCATTTATCTCATTCTCTCTCATCTTAGTTTTATTAAGGTTTCACTTCTACCTGGTGTGAACTGCACACATGTTTTTATTTTTATTTTTAATATAGATAAAATTACTGCGCTGGAAAAAAACTACAAAATATTTAATTATTATATAGCAGATTTTGAGGTTGAACCTCGGATCAATAACTATAATGGAACCAAAACTCTTAAAGTAAAAAGAATATGAAATAATAAATGTAAAAGCTTAATAGTTATTTCTTTATCAGCCTTAATAAAAACAAAATAAATGTACATAATTTATTACGTTTTTTACTAGAAACGCACAGACGTCTAAAAAACAACGCGCCGACGCCCAGTATATTTTTTGTTTGGAATCTACCGGAAATACTTTAAAGGATAAAATTTTGTACGACGGAAGTGTAATTCCTAGAATTTTCGTCCAACGGTAAATATTAGATGAACGTTGTTTTAAGCCAAGAAATTATTATTAGAGAACAGATGGTTTAACTGCTAAACTTTCATTCGCCAGCGAATATTATCATTAATATGTGCGGTTAATAATTACTTGCAAGAATAAATTTATATAAAAATCTATTGTTTATCTTGGAGTAGTATATTATTCTATAATTATTAAGTATTTAAAGTATTTTATTTACTGGATATTTAAGTTTGAAGTAAATAAAATCTTAAAGTTTGATTACTTAATTTGATTATAGGATATGTAGGTACTAGATTTTAAAAATAATAATCACTACTAAATCACGACTCTTTACCCTACTACTATTACTACTACTACTACTCTACCCTGAAATAATAAAAATATTAATTAAAATTAAAGTGTTTTAATTTAAATAACGCATATTTTTTTAATAACCTCCCAGACCTGGAGGTTCTATTGATTTACCTAAGTGGAACCAACGAATTTTCATGCAAAAAGTAGATATTTCGGTTTCCATTCAATATTAAATATGTAATTGAATTATTGTATCTAAGGAAAAATAAAATATAAAAAAACACTATGTTCATTAAATTTAGGTTTCAGCACATCATTGCATATTGCATATAATTTTTTTGTAAATTATTTATACCATTAAAAAGCAACCGCAAGTATTTAAATAACACCGTGCCATTCTAGTATGTATATAAGAGATTGTCAAATAAATAGAAAATACTAGAAAAAGTTTAGGACGTCATCGTTACAGACATTATAAGTAGGTACATAACGAGTTGATTATTCATAATAAGTTGTATATATGAAACAGTCGAGACCCGAGACCGTCTCGGTCGCTATCTCTAGCGACAGCCGCAGTCGCCGGTCAGCGAACTTCAAATCGGCGCGGCGTATTGGAAAGTGTACCACTTCTGCCTTCTCCTCACAACTTGGCGGCTATTATATCGGAAGTAATCGACACCCATGTGAGCATAATACACAATATACGTCGAGTAGTTCGAGGAGGATGAACGCTTCACTAATAGTCTTGTAAAGTTGATGTAACATCTATACCTGAGTGTTCGTAAACGAGTATTCAAGACCCTTCAGGAGACGCATTATAGCTTTGTCGATGCATTATAGTGAGTTTTTGCCCAGATAGCTGTATTTATTATTGTACTATGTAATCCCTCAACCACGATGTAATCCCTAAACTAAAAGTTGGAGAAATACAAGTATCTGAGTCTATTGCTAAATTGCTAAAATAACTAATTACGATTTTTAATGATGAGGCGATTTTGGCTCACTTCTTCCTCTTCTTTCACCACGTTCGCTCTTATGTGGAGCATGTGGACATCACTAGATCCCTCCTGGAGGCCCTATCACTAGCCAGCTCTCTCGCCTCCTCCCACGTCAGGACCGCATCCTTCAGCTCCTCCAAGTACATCCGTAAGATGGTCATCGAATGTCTGCCAGGACAGCGCCGGCGGGATCCTGCAGGCGTAAATACACAGACAGGTCCACCGCCTCGACTTCTCGACTGCAGTTATTAAAGGTTGCTGCATCAGCTGAACTTCAGCGTTGATTATGAAGTCAAACCACTTAATGCCTAGTATCCTTCTCGGAAACTTGTTCTTAAATCTCAACAAGCGAGCATTCTGAGCTTTTGTGAGGTTCCAGGATTCACATCCATAAAGGAGCACCGGCACAATGCAGGGGTTAAAGAGTCAACATTTTGTTTTGACCGAGTAGTTGATCACATAAGTTACCATGTGTCTTCAAAGTTCGCAAGGTTTCACGGTCTTCAGAAAACAGATAATGTTTTTCTGGGTTATTATGCCGTGTTTGTGGGCATAATAACCCCCTTAAAACATTGTCTGTGTTGATATGTGTCTTGTTTGTGAAAGAAAGGTTTTTTTCTGCTTTCTAGAAATTTCCATACTTATGTATCTCGCTTATTATCCTTTTTGTCGTCGACTCTTGTCAATAAGATAAACACAAACTAAACATAAATTGGCATAAGACGTTTAAAGTGCGCAAAAAATATTTCTCTTCGTTTTGCCTTGGTCTACTCTTGTTTGTTTTTTCACCTTGCGTTTTACTCGTGCTCTTACTACGTCCGTAAATGCATCAGCGGTTTTTCCGTTTCAACACTTCACACTTCTTCATCCTGGTGCTGGTGAGCCAACCAACGCAACGTTCAGCACACCACATGTGTAATAAGTGGTGCATTGCATCAACTAACTCACTTTGGGACTGTTGCCTAAATAATCGCTCTATCGCTCGCTTATTGGTGATTAATCCGACTCAGGCTGTCTGTGTAAAACTTATTTCAGGATGATCAAATCGCCTCAAGAGCGCTGTACAATAAACAGGCTGGATCACAACACGTTTTGCAGCTATATCTTATCTTTTTCATACTAGCCGTGGAGCAGAGAACAAGCCCTGTCTGCTCTACAGAGGTGATGGCCCAGCCAAGCCAACCATCTTGCATTTTATCAGTTTTGCACTTTAAAATACATTATTTTATCGAACCAAGTTACAATTTCCTGAGAGGTGCCCCACAGTCCCGCCTCGCTCCAGAGTCATCGAAGTCTCATCAACATGTTGAGACTTCGATAAAGGAATGTATTTTAAAGTGCAAAACTGATAAAAATGCAAGATGGTTGGCTTGGCTGGGGCCGTCGCCTCTGTAGAGCAGACAGGGCTTGTTCTCTGCTCCACAGCTAGTATGCAAGCGCACGGACGGTTGGGATTCTATTCTCCTTCAGTTTAAACAGACTTTAATTACCGATAAAAAATATATATGAAGTAATTTGCATATATTAATGTTAAAGCTAGTGAATTATATAATATTACAAAGGTGTGGGTGATGGTTACAAGTTGAAAGCGGAACTATAGCGGAATTGTAATTAGTTGTAAAAAGTAGTCACTCGGACTTGACGTTTAACTGGTGAAACGATTTTAGTGAGCGAAGCTAGACCACTACCTACTCATCTTGCTGCTACAAACCGCAGGGATAATTTGGGTAATTTGGAAGCTAGCCCCTTCATAAGATGTAACTTGATTATCTTAAAAAACCTTGAAAGCAAATACTTTTGTGAAAAGTAGATACCTACTTTTTGTAAAAAAAAAATATTATTCCGCCACGTAGCATATTTTTTTTTCTACTTCGTAACATAATGGTAGCGCATTTGGCTACCGTGCATGAGGTCGCGGGTTCAATTCCCGTAGGAGTTCAACATGAAATATTTATAGACATCTGATTTTCATATTAATAATTCATTAGCGATACCTTGGACTGGTACTGAAGCGTATGACTGATCATCTTACCTTTATGTAATAAATTGATCGAGAATCACTGCACTTGGTGTACCGATGCACTGCTCTATGCCCCATTGGGTGCGGATAAGGGAAAGTAGTAGTAGTAGTTCTTACCTTATCCACGCTTGATGGTGCATAGGACACTGTATCGGTACACAGGTGAGGTGTATCTTGATAAGTTTATTGTATAAAGTCTTACGCTTCCGAGCCAGTCCAAGGGAACACTTAAATATAAATATTTTCTAGATAAATAACCACATATAAATTAAATACTGGCTTAAAACCGATACAGAATAAAGTGAATAATATTATCTTTATTACAGTGAAAATATTCCTATTTTTTTTTTTAACAATTGCAAATTATTTGCACAAAAAGGCAGTCTCATTGCGTCAACTGCCATATTTCATTACAAAACTTTCTTTTCCAATCAATTTTTGTATTAGATATTTTATTTTAAGCCTCGGTGATATAATAGCTGTGATGCCATAATACTTGAGGTCACAGTGTCGTCGTAATAAAAGGAATATAGCCAAGTCGTGGATCCTCTATTCTTCATAAGATCGCTTATCTTTTTATGTCCTTTGTAGAAGACACTTAGTTATTTTGTTATTGTTATGAAGTACGGACGAGTAGACGAAGAGACAGGAGACTTGTGAGGTGTGGCCTTAAAGTTAGATAAAAGAGCTTTAAGAGCCATTCAAACTATGAGACAAAGTCGGGATTATCTATTTTATTCGAGTTTTAAGATTTAAGATTAGTTTGTTATATAGATAGTACTATAAATTGTAGACTTTTTATCTTTAAGCTTTCTTGTTTCTAATTTCGGTTTATGAATTCTTTCATTCACGCCGTTTAAACATTATATTAACTATGTGTGAGTATTTAGTTTAAAAAAAATAGCTATATAGTTTAAAAGTTACGTCCAAGAAGTACTAAAAATATGGTTTTTGAGTACTACCCGTCTAAGGTCAAACAAATATATCGTCACCTTGTTGGTAAAAAACACTATAACTAAAAAAAAACAATTTAAAAGTTAATTACTTACAATGGATTAATTTAAAAAAAAAAACAATTGAAAACAAATAAAAGATAGATCAATAGAACAGGTAATTGCCCATTTAGAAACCAATAGCGCTGATCGGAGTTTTTTTTATATTATCTTTCTGAAGGTAAACCAAAAAAAAAATTATTTGATGGTACTTAATTTGTAATAACATTAAAAATACATTTTATGTAGAAGGAAATTAAATCCCATCTAAAAGCTACAAAAACTGGGCATAAAAATATTTTTTTATTCGACTTGCAAAATTCGTTGTGTGAATTTTGCTGTCTTGCCCTAAAAAACTTTGCATTACTATGTAAGAGTGTGCGAGTAGCTAGGTAGTAGGTATTGGCATGATGTATGTAGATTCAGTGCAAAACGAAATCCGCATAACGGTGAATATTGAGGTTATGGAGCTGAAATGTCATCTCTTTCTTTTTTTGCTTGTTGAATTTCTGCCGAATCGTAACTAACGGTTGGGGCGGGAAGTTAAACAGTTTGAGTATCGCAAATTTCAGTTGATTTAGGCTTGAGGATTCTGGGAAGATTACGGTTAACCACCCACTAATATGTGAATTATTATTTATAAGACCGGATCTGTGGTGCATATGATCAAAAAAGTAATTAGTCAAAAAACACATTTCTGCTTAAAAATTAATTTGTCATCGTAGAAATATGATGTGTAAATTTAAAAAAAAAAAGAAGAAAAAAGAAGGTTCCAGTTAGCTCAGTGTTATCAAAAAATTTTTTTTTTCTTCTCACGCTATTTGAAAGAATTTTTGATCAATTATTTATTAAATTTAATTATTTATTTTCTAGAATCAATTTTTAAAAAAATGGTATAGTTAAGGCTCTCGGGAGGCATATGTAGTATACGGCCTAGCCAGCCGAAACGCCTTCGCCGGATGACAGTAGATAGTTACCAAGGGTTGCTGTGTCTGTTGCCTCACTTCTGTGTTCCTTACAAAGTCAAACCTAATATTCTTCTAAGACACCTATTCTCAAAACTCAGAAGTCTGCTAAGAGTAAGGTAAGAAATTATCAATCTTAATACAAGACAATACCTACCTGCTTCTGGTAGATAAGTATTGGAAATGTATAAAAAGATCATTGGTTTGACGTTTAATTCCAGAAAGAAATCAAGGTACTAATTTTTTATGGGAGAAGGCTCATTTTATACGTATTGGGCCGTACACGCAAAATGCAGGACAATTCGCAAAGGGGTGGGTTTATATACATATAAAATAGATTTATATCACAATACTAACCTATTTCTTATGATGCGTGTCCTGCAAATTTTGTAAATTTCACGTCACGTGTGTTAGATGCGGAAAGGTTGCGGCCCCTTTGTTTCGTCTTATTATTGATTCTCAGTGTGAAAAATAAACTGAAAAATTGGTAATTGTGAAATAAAAACATGTAAATTATATACATGCTTATGTACCTAGATAATTATTCTGAAATGCCTACTCATTTTATTCATTTGGAAATAGAAAGACGAAGATAAATGTATGTTATTTAAATAAGTTTAAGGTCAGACCTATTTCCAATGCTCTAATCTTTAAGCTTGAACCACACAATAGAAAAGTACCTGCATATAATTTATGTCCGATGTCACATACCGAAAATAGTTTTGGAATAGGGCCGTGCGTGGGCGTGGAAAACATTCATCGGGATTTTCTTTAGGTATAAATATATTCTAAGTAAGTTCAAAAACTGTTGGGATAACCCTTCAAAGCGAAAGTCATTACGTAACTTTTCTTGAAATAGATGGGATGAATAAATAAAAAAGATACCGAAAATACGATTTCCCTTAATCCGTACTTTTTATTTTCTAAAATAAGGTTTGAGCGAAAGCTTTACATTAATTTCGGATAGTTTTTTATGATCGATTTGAATCGTCTGTATATTTTATTTTATTTTATCGTTTTTACGCCCATAGGGCTTTTACATAGACATTTTAAAATTATTACACAGTAGATAGCTATTCATTACCACCAGAGATGGCATCCAGACACAGTTCCCTAAAATGCGCTAGATTTGTGTTGAAAATATCAATATTGTTAGTATACTTGTTAGCCAGTGCGTGTATTCGTCGTATAGGCGAGTTTGCACTGTAATTGGTCAATGATTGGCTACAGTAAAATAGTGCATTACTACGGGTAAATTAATAAAGCGCAAAAATTTATGTTAGACTCTTTCAATGTTCTTTACGTGAACCCTGTAATAAGGAGACCAAATGACCGAGATATATTCAAGCTGACTTCTTACTAAAGCAATATACAAAATTTTCATAGTTTTCATAGATTCGAAATTTTATTTATTGTCCTCAGTAAAAATCCCAATGTTCTCATACTTTTACTAACTATGTTTTGAATAATTTAACTATGTACGAACGGATGTTTATCAACCGTCCCTAACCATAGCATTAAATGTGTTCGTTCAAATAAAAAAGGTTTTTGAAACTGTAGACGAGAGAAAATACAAGCTAGTCTTAAAAGTTCATTATTAGTTAGATGACAAAAAATGTACCGTGTCGCAGTCGTCCTTTGTATGTTAAATACTGTCAACCTTGGTCTGAGAGAGTACCCACATAATAATGTATGTAATTTACATAGTTTCATGTGCTCAAGTATCACCTCCACTTTATGCTGTAGAAAGTTCCAGCCTACTCATTACTGGTCGTTACTCCCAGACTGGTGTGGCCCGTAACATATTTCTCATAGTACCCACGGAGGTTATTGAATTGTGTGCCGTATTGTCTCTGAAATGCATCTCATTTCGCTGTCGTTTTGTATGGAAATTTTTGTAAGAACTCATAAATAGTGAAGTGGCGCTAGGGTCAACTTTTCCTTCTACTTTCTGGTCTGTATGGAGCTGTGAACGTTTTCTTTTCCGCCTCTTTGATTTGGGGTCTTATCAAAGGCCCAGATCAAAACGGAAATTTTAACCAGAGAAAAATCTTTCTCAGATTCGAGATTCGAGTCATCATAGATTTTTTCGCTATTTAAAAAAAATGCCAAGATATATTTTTTTGCCGAATAATTGTAAAAATACTTTTAGTCATTGCAAGGTATTTGGGGTAACTTAACAACTTGCCGTGCAGCTGTCAAAATTTCAAAACATTTTTTCTCTCTGGTTTGTAGTAGAGTAAAGCGTAAAGCTGTGATTGGTTGATACGCGATTGGGTCACGCCGTCATTAAGTATTGTCAAATTTCGCTTTTCAAAATCTATTTGATTTAAAATTATTTTGATATCTCAACAGAGACAGAGAAGCTCTGGAAACGAATGTGGGTTATCTAGGCGTTTACAGGGCTTATAACCTGTCATTGGCTGGGTTAAGTGGCCACTTAACGTAATTACAACATTCCCATTCCGCCTGTCATCTGACAACCATGTATGACAAATTTTTTGAAACTTGTATATATCTAAGATGTACAGAACAATCCACTTGCGAGTTGTTTTTTCGACAGATTTTGAATATTTTGAATATTCTTTTCTCTATAGTGACATCTATTGAGAATATTGTTAAAGCATTTTTTTGGGCGATCTACTTTATTGGTGTAAGTAAGGTTCGAATCCGAACTTGATTACTTACTAGCAGACGTCTGAAGATGTCTCTTCAATTTATTTTTACTTTTTTTTATTTTTAACCAGTAAATATTTTTGAACAACATTTTGAATGAATACAAATACTTGTAGACAAATTACTGGATTATACCATGCTGGGCTGATATCAGATATTATTGATATCTCAACAGAGACAGAGAAGCTCTGGAAACGAATGTGGGTTATCTAGGCGTTTACAGGGCTTATGACCTGTCATTGGCTGGGTTAAGTGGCCACTTGACGTAATTACAACATTCCCCATTCCGCCTGTCATCTGACAACCATGTGTGACAAATTTTTGAAACTTGTATATATCTAAGATGTACAGAACAATCCACTTGCGAGTTGTTTTTCGACAAATTTTGAATATTTTTAATATTCTTTTCTCTATAGTGACATCTATTGAGAATATTGTTGTTAAAGCATTTTTTTGAACATTCAAAAAAAATGCTTATTTGTATTCATTCAAAATGTTGTTTAAAATTATTTTATTTAACCTAACCTGTCATTAACCTACTGTATAAATTTCATAACCTATTATAAAGGATATTGCTTTTGCCATTTGATTTAAATTATAAGCCATTTGATTTAAATTATTTTATAAAACCCAACCTATCTTAACCTACTGTATAAATTTCGTAACCTATTATCCATGGATTTAGCAATAGACTAGTCCTCATAAAAAGCACGGCAAGTTGTTAAGTTACACCAGGTATTTTATTTCTAAAAGAATTTCATACAAATATAAAAATAAAATTACCCATTCATAGTGATGAATACTCTATCTTCTTCATTCTGTACATACACGTTAGTATTTTTCCGTAATATGAATATTTTTTTCTTTTTACACTCACAAGTTTTTGTGGCTATCCTGATTAGACAAAAAGGTTCTTTAAGCATAATTATCAATTTTGTAATACAAAATAGACTAATTCCATTTTAATACTAAGTTTATTTAGTAAATAGGTACGCGAGATTTCTGGCATCGCAGTATCAATTTAATGAATCTGATTTATCATTGTATTAATTTTTAAAATACAATGGGCCAAAAAACTAAATCGTAATATTATAATAGTTGCGGTATGATAAAATGCTTAACCTAAATTAATATAAATAAAATTACCTAGTATCAAAATACTTTTCATAACAATCTAAAGAAATGGAGTTGTTTTGATCAAAGATTTTTCCTTTTAGAAAATAATTAATGTTTTGACTGTGTACGGTATGTGTGTAAATATTTCGTTGTTATTGTTTTTTCCTTGTAAATTAACCTAAAATTATATTTAAAAAGTTTCTGATGATTTCATAACATGAAGAGCATTATTTTGGAAATGTCTACTTTGCATAACAACCCCGTAATTATTATTTTCCCAACGGAGCTGCCCAAATTTCGTTCAAATAAAAGGATTGAATAATATAATGTTGATACGTTTGTATATTGTATGTATGTTTGTTTGTTTGACAAATAAAATGTTGTTTATTCACGTGATTAAACTCTGGGGGTTATTTTCTATTTATTTTGACTTAATGAGCAAGTAAAAAAATTACTGGCTTTTGTATTGTTTGTTTGATGGTAAAAGTTAATTTGATGCTAGTCAATAAAATGTTTGATTATATGTATTATGTATACAATAATAAATATATATGATGTTTTACATTACTTTGAGTAAAATTATTATTTTATTATTATTTTAAACCTAATTTTTCTTTTATTACACAACAGTATGCCATAATTTTCTACAGTTCTGTTATTTATACTTTTTGGATTTACTAACACTTTCTACCAATAAATAGACGTAAAAACCAAAATTTTCTGTGAATACTTATAGAAAAATAAAACAAAAAATCATAAGACGATAGGTGTAATCCGTTCATAAATCGGATAATTAATAAGCAAGATACACTCATTTAAAGTTAGATTTTTTAAAGATTTTAAATAAAACGCGTGGGTGGTGTGACGTCACAGATATAAAAAAGTATAAATGATTGTATCTCGCTTATTAATCCGACTTACTGGTGAACGGATTGCACTGATGTTTTGTGACTCCTCGATTTATTTTTCTACATTCACTGAAATTATGGTTTTATGCAGCCTAAATATTTAATCAAAGATTAAAACTCTGCAAAGTTCAATGTAGGTACTAACTACTATTTTATAACATGATTCGTTTTCTATTGTTTAAAATAATAAATAAATATTTTAAAAATAACTCGAACACAATCCACGTAAATAATTCATCGAGTACGAATAAAATGCGTTTTATCAATAAGTAAATAATTACCCACTTAAAAGTAAATTAAATGTAAGTAACGTATTATTTGGAAGATATTTTCTTAATGGCAATTAGACCGCCCTTGTACATTTGCTATGTAATTGTACATGAAGGATTTAAAATATATAAAATAAAATGAATATCCTTGATAACACAGAAACTATTATCAAATTTTACAATGTACTTTACACGTTTTTATTATTACATTATTGTTTTATTTTATACTATATAAACATTTTCCATCGCAAAGTAGTACACCTTAACAACATAATATTCAGTCCGCTTATTGTTTGTGATCCACAACACCTTTGTAATTAATAACTGGTGTTAAAACTCTCCCATTGTCATGTCTCACGACCCACGATATTAGCTGCATATTGTGTTTCGCCAAATTTTATTACAAGCCGAGTCAACACCCGCGTTGTAGATCACACGAGCTCTGTAAAAGGTAAACAAATCAATACTGCCAAACATCGCAACTAAATTTATTTTAATTGGGGATATTTTAAAAAGAAAATACCGTAGAGCGTCGACAGATTTTATAATCAAATTACGAATTGTTCGTTCCATGATCAGCTCAGGCTCAAAACTCATTTCGCTCGCGTGCCAAATATATTTTTTAAAAGTTCATTGAAATGCAATTAATCCGTTCCAGTTCCAAAACAGCTTTTTGTTAGAGCGATTTATGTGAATTTTTAACGTTATTAGAAAACGTAAGCTTAGTTTTTTTTTGTGCTATCTATTTGCGTATCTTTAAAGCTTTGGCCCACGTAGTTTGGCACATGAGGTTTGTTGAGTTCAACAAACCTCGTATCTCTAAAAAGCAATGATTCGTAGGACCACGTTAAAATTTTTGTTGAAATATTTGCAATAATATATCTACACTACGCTATACGATTATCTTGCCTTCAGCTAATAAAATGATCAAGTTACACTGCACTTGGTGTACCAATGCAGTGCCCTATGCACCATAGGGAAAGTAGTGGTGGTAGAATGCTATACGTAGCTTAAACTTTTGTGTACAGTTCTTACATTATGTAGACCAAAACCTTTCAATTACATGTATTGTGTGTGTATACCAAGTTATTTTAATGATAATTAATTCGTGGCTTTTTGCTAATTCGATTTTATATCACGTTATATTAAATTTGATTGCGCGTGCAGTATAATAGTATACAATAATTGAATACAATTTCCAAGTAGAGGACTTGAATCCCGAGGTGAACAAGTCTAAAATGTCACCAGCACGATGTGAAATCCGTAAGTGATTACGTCAGATCGCTTGTAAAATAGACTGTCTTGTATAACCTCCATTGTCTAACAGCTGGTGCAGGGTACTAAGGTTGACAAATCCATTTCCTAAAAATGCTAAATGATCAACGATTGTTCCAAATACTGCAGTGGGAATGTAGGAACATGGCAATGCTTATTTTCACGCACTGTTTGGTTTTCACTGAAAAAAAATAACCAAAAAATAATTAATGATTTTAAGGGCAAAAAAGCCTATTTTTCATTTTCCTTGAAATTAGTTCTTCGCAATCACATGATGGTTCAATGGGTACGATAAATGAAGCACAAAATTAAAATGAATAACGTGCGGAAAGGTATTAAAAAGCTCACTTCTGAAATGAAGCTATTTACCACTCTAGCAAAAGTTTAAAATTCATCTAGGTATTTATATTCCTTCTTTACTGTGTTTTTCTCCTAGATAATAATAAAACATTTATTATCTTGTTAATTAAGTAAATGTTAAAAGTTTTACTATAATTATTTAAACCTTGCAACGACTTGCGATTTTATTACACAGTAAACAATACAATCTATCATTACCTAACTAACCATCACGCCATTTCTCCGTAGGGGTAGGCAGAGAAGATAGAATGCCATACCACTCTGTCCTGGCATACTTCCTTTGCTTCCTCTACATTCATACATCTTCTCATGCACATACGCCGATTATTCCGACTTTTCACATGTCCACTTTCAAGTACTTGTCGTACTTGGTCATGCCACGTCTTTCTCGGCCTTCCTCGGCTTTCTTTTATGAAATCTGTTTTCAATAAATAATAAAAGATATACATATCCCAATGATAAAAAAAGTCGAATAAATGTGATGATTCTTGTTTATTGTTAATTACATAGAAGAGGAATGAAAAGTGATGATGAAGAGTATTTTAGTAGTAAAAAGTGAATAATGCCTAGTATGCTCGTGAAACAAAATGGGGATTTTTGTTCAGTGAAACGTTTGCAAAAAGAGTGATGTATTACGTATCGACCTATATATTATTCACCTAAGGGCGTTTGTCCCTCTTCCACTCGCACTTTTCTCCGTATGAGAGGGAGAGAGTCCGAAGTTTGACAGGTGACATACTAGCCTCCGGCGGGAATTCGCCCCTATAATGTTTGATTTCTCATCGGTCTATGGGTTTGAGGATCTCTGAAGCGTGCCTATAGCTCGGGAGACTGTTACCTTCGACCGGTAGAAAATTTAGCATCATTAGAAGCGTTTTTATGCGTTTTTTTCAGTAAATGGCCATTCTTCATACAAACGATTTTTGCTTTTTTTTCAAAAAGCGCGACTCGATTCTGACTTTTTTCGTGATGGGGTTTTTGCAGCCGCTCCGTATCATTCTTTCGAGCACAATTTCATCAGCCGAAATGCTTTTTTAACGGACATATTTGCGTTTGTATTTTCGGGCATTTTTTCTCCATAGTAGGTCTCCCGATTCGACACGAGAGTCGTCCTGGTCGAAAAAACCACTACAGAGTCGTATTTATGCTATAAATCGAGACTAGACTACATTTGGCGTTCGTGGGTACCGTAAAAATAGCTCTAGCTGGAAAAATTTACAAAGTTATTAAGTTTTTCTTTTGCGATTTTATTTGTATAGGATTTTCCATAGTAACTTTTTTTGCTCTCTCCTGACCTTAAAAATGCCTCAAAGTTACATGTTGTTCAATTTCTACGTACAAATCATAAATATATTATAGATTCGCGTATTTTTTTAATATATAAAAGCCTTTTCGATTAGATATCAGCTAAAATACATTCCCCATAGTAAACTGTATGGGATTTTCTTTTTTAAACGCTGGACATATATTTTTCATTACGAAAACCTAAATTTCGGGTCTAATCGCTAGAAGGTGCGGAAATCTAAACCGTTTCTGTAAAAAAATTGACCCCGATGTTCATTTTTTCATATAAATTATCAATTAATAAATGAATTTCCCAAAGCGGATGTGTGAGTGAGAGGCACCTTTTTCTGCTTGGTAAAAGCGAGACGAAAGATGAACGTCTGTGTATTTTTATAATGATTATTTGTTCGCCTAATTAATAAATGTCAAAATAAAATGTGTTACCATTACGTAGAAAATAATATTAAAACCTGCCTAAATAAAAGTACCTACTTATGTTTCCGTACAGATTTCCTCTGTCTATGACTAATAAAATTATTATTTTGCCTTTCAAACAAATATTTTTTAGCAAATTTATCTAAATACAAAATGCTTTTGACTTTGACAGCTGGACTTTTCATTTATTTAAATTTTTTGATCTATTTACACCTTGATTCCAACTTTTACAAGATAAATCCGTATTGTGATGAAAAATAAGAAATTATTATCGTTTTCCAAATGTTTTTTTTTTAATTGAAAAATCTTTATTGTTGCTTTTTGAAAAGACAGTCACGGGATTAAATCGTCGACATTGGACCAAAAGTTAGTGAAGTCGTTGTGATCTGTTTTGTGTTTTTTTGACGTTATTTTGGTGAAGTGCAGCACAGAAGATCTCCTCCTTTTCCAGTCTCCATGAGACCAAGGTAAGGGCAATTTTCCTACTGGATTGACGGGTTTTGGTCTCCTGGTATCGCCTGGGAGTCTTTCGTTCGGCCTCTTACTCCACCTTATTCATCTCTTAAATTCTCGCACGCATACAGCTTTCTTGTGTCAAATAATAATCGACAAAAATCGCGCTACAGCTGCACCACCAACAATCTCATTGAATAACCATGCGTAGAAAAAAGAAATGAAAACTCCACATAAACTCGTTAAAAATTCGTTTCAAAATATTCTACCGTTACGTTGTCAGAAATGTCAAATTGTTATTTTGCTTTAAAAAGTGAATGTAGTGCCTGCAAAAATCATCACGATTCACTGCACTTGGTGTGCCAGTGCAGCGTCCTATACACCATTGGGTGATAAGGGAGAGTCAGGATGCAGATAATGCTTTTCTGGGTTATTATGCTGTGTTTTTGGGCTTTGTGATGCCGACGCTTCGGAGCACATTCAGGTTTTTTTTATATAATCATAATAATGCACGACGTTTTCTATTACTATTCATGATGTAAAAAATAATTGTTTCAATTTTCTTTATTTAGGAACTCGACAAGGTACATTTAAAAATTTGATAAAATAACTCGATTTCAGTAAACCCAGTAGGTTGCATTTTTATATGTTTTTGTGTATTTGGTTATGAAGCTGTATTGCAGACTTGAGATATCCACGAACGCATTTTTATCTTCATTTTTGCGATTGGCTGTGTCAAACCCAGTATAACACACTGGCGTCTAAACTAGATGATTCTATTCCTCTTTGCGTCTTTTAGCTTAGCCAAAATTCATCTGCTTTACAGTATTTGAACACAGTAGGTGCACACTAAAATAATGACCTCATATCCCCGCGATGGCATGCCCTGTTGAATAACGAATCCGCGTTACGTAAACAAGACCTTTTGTTACTTTCTAAAAACATTGATTTTGACCGCAAACGTTTTACCTGACAATGCGGACAATGCATGGCACTGTGTTATGTGGCTGACACACATTGCATGAGGATCGTGTGACATCTCTGTATGACAAATGCCACGTGACCTATTGACCGAATTACGTCACGAAGATTTGGAGGGAAATTCTTGGCCTGTGCCCATTTTTGTTTTCTTTATTCCCGTTGATTCAATGAGGTTTGACTCATTATAAAAACGTTTAACATCGGAATGTCTTAAGATGCCTTAAGATTTAGAATATAAACGAAATTATGTCAATCAATTCATTATCAGCTCATTAGAATCAGAACGGATTTTTATTGTGAATGAATTGGCCGAAAATCTTTGCAGCTACAATACGTTATCATAAAGCTTTACTTACCCTACAGAAACATTACACTACCTACACTAAAAAATATATATAAATATATCCAGCGCCTTAATTTCTCTCTTCCACTCCCTATATTCACATATATTATTATTTTCCTTCATAAAAAAATGTATGTAGGTAGATATATATATTTAGTTTTCTGTTTTTATTGTTACAGGTTACTCTGCGAAAACCTGTAATTGGAGCTTTTTTTAATCAACATGATGTAGACTTATATAATATGTCATTTTTCTCTGTTGGTTTTCCAAACAAAATAAAATTAAAATTAAATATAAACTTGACATTGTCAAAGGCAAGTATTATGGAAGAACGCAACGCCATGCGTTTTTTAAAAATAAGTCAGCCTATCACATCTATTGCTAAACATCACATTCAATACAATCAAAATAACACAAAAATATCATTTCTAAAAAATTAGTCGGAGTGGATAATCGATGTTTCAAATGTCTATTGGCCACTTAATCCAATCAATGATGGACCAAAAAACTTCAAAGCTCGCATTTTATTTATTTATTTGGACTTGTACATAGTGTTTTTTAAAAAATATATATAATAATAATGTTCCCTCACTGGGATAACCCGTGCCGAGGGAAACATTTTACATTGTTTATAATGGGTATATTCTACATACAATCTTAATTTAAGTAACCCAACATCAATACTTTTTTTTTTTTAAAATCATATAGATAAAAGTAAGTATGTGGTCTAAATTTCTAAATCATAAACCCCCTGACTATGTGTGCATATGTGGGGAAAAGCACGTGTGGGGAAAAGCTTTATCTCTGCTGAGAGTCGAGATATCGTAAATGAAAAACATATCACTTGTTAGGAATTTTCATTAGTCAAGTACTTAAATTCATGCAGCCTATACTATTAGTCTTTTTCATTACTAGCAACTCTGTTGCTTGTGCATAGCTTCCCTTTGCAACTAACTTCAGAGCATTCATTTATATAATCAACTATCAAAAAATGTTACAAAAGCGGGATTCGGAGCCGAAGTCTCAAGCGAGGCAACCAAACGTATTGACCACACAGTAAGATGCAAGATCGCAACTTTTCTTCATTTCAAAGAGAAAGTAAAAGGCATACAGTTGTCTAATTATCTAATGATTAATGACTATGAAAATCAGTACGATTACTTATGCAATGTTATTCCTTCATGCGGTGCTATTCTGCGTATAATTTACATGAATCTTAATATTGTTTTTATCCCACTTCTGATTTCTCATTGCGTTTTCCTACTCCTCTCCGAGAAATTTTGTTGTTACGAATACTTGCTATAAAGTAAGTTATTAATTAACATAACTATGCGATAACGCATGGAAATGTTCATACAAGTTGAGGTGGAAATACTAGGTATAATTAATTATTTATTTTACCTATCACCGCGTTTATTTAACTGGCATCTGCGGACTGGTAAACATTATACTATTTAACATTTACGGTAACTTTATGCAAAACTTAACTCCTTAATTATTTCAGATAATTAAGAAGATACTATTTTAGATCAATCGTAGAATTGATTTAGTTGATTTAAATTATGGGTAACTCAACAACGATCGCTTGGCCTGGAGGCGGTTTGTGGATTCCATATGCTCTATAGAGAGCGGATATGGTATGATAACTCAATGTTTTTTTACAACTATTGTTGGAAAATTTTCTACTATCGATTCGACTGTTTTTTAACATTTTGTTATTTCATTTTAATTACATCTAATTCTATTATAAATAAATGTTATTGCTTTGGGAGTCTTTAAATTTTCCAATTAGGTACTTTAATCGATAAACGGAAAACTTTATCGAAATTAATCAACTGAATATTCTGTTGAAATAGTACGTACACACGGAACGCGCGGTGTTTATTATAATTATGTGTATGTGTAGGTATATCGCCCCTTTACCGTAATTATTTTTATCGCCTACTAATGACGTGAACGCCCGCGATAAACAAACAACTTCAGTTGCTCGATCACAGATCACTATCGACTCGGTAATAAGCGACGTGATAACGATTTCTTACCCATGGATGTTTAACGTTTTCGCGATCACAATGGAACACGCGTTAAAAGTTATCGATCGGGATTATTACACGACCGCTTCTAGTCGCGAGCCATTTCCCGAGATATATCTTATTCGTACATATCTTCATTCAATCTTTCTCTAGTGCCGTATTGCATTTAGCCGGTTTTCGACAAGCCAAATATTGAGAAAAGCAGTCGACATAATAAACAATCTGACAAGCGCGATGATTTGACGTTTGACGTACGGCCGCGATATCGCGTGCATCGGCTCCGCTCGGCTCAGATCGGCAATGCTCGGCTCGGCGAACGTGGTATTAACGAATGTTTATTGTGATCGGTCAAATCGTTAGCGTTAGCACGTGGTTAGCACGTTTTTAACTACGTCGATAGTTATCTGTGATTGAGCTACTCCAATCAGTTGCCTTGTTTGGATAAAAACCATATTATTCGCTTATTCGTGTGGAGAATTCGAGAATATACGTCATATCCGGGAAAACGGGAAACGTTTCCGCAATCGTCACGAAGGATGTGACACAAAATAACGTTTAAAAAGATGACTGTTTTCATATCTTTCAAAATCGTCTCAACAGCGATGAAGAAGCTTTTTCCAAGCTAGGGAACGTCGCGACGTTTTGTTTTGACTGAGTATAAACTGGAATTCCAGACAGCACGCATGTTAAAGGTTGCTTCAGCAATTCCTTGGCGGATTACAAGTTCCTTGTACCTGCTGCCATCTTCAGTTATGTGAACACCTAATTATCTGAAGCTGTCAACTTTTTCGATCCTTTGCCCATGAGTATAAACTGGAAATCCAGACAGTACGCATCGTGTTAAACGTTACAAAAGTGGGTTCTATTTCACGTAAATAATTTATTAATACATACAGTAACAAAACTCGTAGTACAACCCGAAAACAGGTGAATCTACATCATATTTGGAGTCCAATGTGTAATACGACTTTTGAATTGAAAAAAAATATTTTTTTCTTATCGTAAAAGCTTTACCTACCTATCGCAAATTAAATAAAATTGCACAAATTCTTATTAAAATTCGGTTTTTGCTATTGTTGTTTATGGATAGTATTAATTTGACTAAATAATAATATATTTGATAACAATTTGTGAAAAATTCCTGAAAAAAATTCAACTTCTAACTCAATTTTCTCGAAAACTACGGGTCAAATAAAATTTAAAAAATATTCAAAATCGCATATGATGTAGATCGCCGCTTTCAAATATGTATATCGAGTTTTGTAACACGGTGTGTTCGCGCTAAATACTATGCCAACAATTTCGTTGCACGGTGTAGCTTAAGACTGTTAAATATACTAAAATCCTAAGCCAAAATGCATCACACATGATGACCTTAGCCTCGTATGATAGAGCCTCCATCTTGTCCCCGTCCTCTTTACTTGTATTCGGCTCTTCACGACCATCTTACTTACGGCCAGCATCTAGCACCCATGTTAGGAAAATACCATCTGCTTTTACGACTCTTCGACATGCGCTTGAGTTGCGAAACCGGCTTGAGAAGGTTTTGTAGAACTAACTTTTACCAATAGCGTCATTGTTTTCTTTTATTAGGCGTACGGGGACTAGAAAAATATTGTGCTTAGCCCTTTACTTACAGCATGAGACCAAGTTTTTTACGGAAAAGTAAGATATGTTTTCAGGAATCAAGGTGTGATGTATTGGTATAGTAATACACGACTGTGACATTTATGACGGGTTTAATATAATACTCGTTGACCTGACTATGCTCCTCAGAGCTCTAACTGGGAATGACGGGCACACAGCAGACATACTACACACACACACACGTTCATACATCTTCTGTCACCCTCACACACAGTCTCTTTCACACAAGGGAAGTGTGTCAGGACAGAGTAGTGTGGCGTTTATAAAATAAAAACTGTCTCGCTAATTACCAATTGTTTTTATTTTACAACCACCTAAGGTATCCAGATAAATGAAAATAACCAAATTAGGGCGTACAGTATTTTTTTATAAATAATGCATTCAATGAATGCATATTTTTTATATATAGAATGAACTTCAAATGACGTAGCATTTTACATTTTGATTGGTGCAAAACTGAAACCTGTATTATTTGATTTTTAACTCGTAAATTATGTCTACTTGTATTTTTAAATGAGCTCAATTCAATGACAGGGACTGCCTTCGTCTTAATAATAGTTCTAAATTATGTTTGTTTCTCATTTACTCCCACGTACAATAGAGCAAGGGCAAACGAGACAGCGCTAGTTAAATAATATAGGCGGTAAAAAATACATAAAACAGGAACTAAAACATCCGTAACTATTACGTAATTCAACCTTGAATAGATCGTATATTGAATTAAGGATTCTTAAAATAATATGCGTTAATGGCGAATCAACAAAAATTGTATCGTAGTCAACTGTTGAGCACTATTTTTCAATATATTTAGGTTTAATTAATTTTCATTTGCAGTTTTTAGAACCACAACAACAGGCAAAAATGCCAATAACAGTAGTGAGATGCATATTTGTATAGAAGTCGAGACACTTCAAATATTATAAGAATTATTTACATTTGATAATTAATCTTTAAAAATCCGCAGACTAATAGTTTTCTTATAATATGATCAAAAAATAAGCATGAAATTTATTTCATTACTAAAAATAAAACTTGCATTTCAGTGAGGGGTGCCAATTAACAATTAAATATAATAAAATCGGATTCCGTTCAACGATTCATCGGAATAATTGTCCAACTTCAAAGAAATAACACCGCGATTACACATTTTTTCGCGTTCAACATTTTTCGCGCACCTAATTATTGTTTCCTTGAACAACCGCAACCGGTCAGAACTCTGCGGCTGTTGTCTGTGTGTATTGGTACAATATGTATACGCTAGGCTTGTGTATTTATATTCCTATACATACATTGGTTAATTCGCATTCGCGAAAAAAGACGTCCACGACCTTACTCAATACATACATAGTTGAGGGAGGAAGCGGGACACAGCGCTAGGCGGGAAAGAGACGCAATTTGCAAAGAATCCCGTTGCTAAATTCGCGCTGTTCGCCCGCTGTCAAATTTGACAGCTATCAGGTGGGAAATTGCGCTTTTCCGAATTTGAATTTAAATTTAAGATTCGCGCGGTGATTTATCGATCTTCACTGGTAATAAATTATCTTTTTATTTTAGCATCTTTTATTAAAATTCGACAGTGAATTTGAAACATGTTTAGAATGCATTTCTGGTCAAAACTTTTTAAGGTTACTTTTAAAAAATAACAGTGGTGCACTTGTTAGAAAAAAACTTACAAAAAAGGGTTGATTGTAATTTTTTTGTTAAAATATAAACAATAAAATTATTCTTTTTGTGGTAATTCCGTTCGGTACCCGCAACAGTAGGTAATTAATTAAATTCGTAATTAAAATTCGGCATGATAAATGGAGTAATGTCAAAGTCTCCGCCTATAACTCAAAACGTTGGTTTTACTATTATTTCGGATGAAAAATGTCCGTTTTACCCGCACTTGACATTTCAATGTTGTTCAAAGTCATTACGTCATCGTTCTTTCGACACTGCCAATTCGCACTTGGTTACCTGTTTTTTGTTGAAATTTATGAATAGAATTATAAAGGTTCATTTTAATTTGTATTAATTATGCTTATATCTCTGTTTTTTAACGCTTCAATTTATATTACTTTACCTACCACTCATCACATAAACTAATTTAAACATAGGCTGCAATTAAAACCAAGACATGAGCTTTTCTTAAAGTCGACGCCTCCTACGTATAATATCGTAACCCACAAATCGTCGATTTTGAGTTTTTTTGGTGGATTTCGTCTGTATTTAACTTTATCTTTAATTCTACCAAAACAAAAACAAAAAATTGTCAATAATAAGGGCTTTTTGGGGGCGTAATTTGTCGTATCTACAACCAATGCATATGAACGAAAATATTTTCAAATGCTCCTCCTGTAAAATCGCATTTTGTGGGTTACGATTTATACGTAGGAGGCGTCGAAGTAATTAATTAATACAAAAACACGGTGTGCCAAACTACTATATTGATACTTACTACTTATATTGATATAGTAAAAGGTAGATGTTTTAAAATCGGTTAAAAATTATTAAGAAGGTAGTTTCTTTGGTACATAAAAAACAAATGATATATTTATACTTTAATTCAAAATGAATAATTACACAGTGTCTGTTTCTATATATTATTAATACATAATAAATATACATTTTATATTCACTTAATGATTCTCCGTTAGATAGTTAGACTACTACTTTCCCTTATCCACACTCAATGGTGCATATATGGCAAGCTACACTGCATTGTTTTAATACAAAGTGTAGTGAAACTTGATCATTTATAACATTAAGGCAACCCATCTTACACTAAGATTAAGTTCAATAATAATTAAATGTGTTTTTTTTCTACGCGATGTGTTTTTTCATTGCTTTATCGCTAAGATGGTATGTTTATTTATTTTTTATTGAAAATATTTTTTTTTAAGTCTTGGCAAACAAAGCAGACATGTACCTAATGATAAAATGCATGTAATTACCTAATATACAGACTATAAAAATACGGGTGTAGCTACATTTTATTTCGATATTGAACAAATAATCCGTTTTATACATTTTCTAATCAATTGAATAGATGAACATAAAGATTATCAAATCTGTTAAGTTGAATATTATAATTCAATATATAAATTCGGATGCAATTTATTGCCAGTAGAATAATGTTATCTAAGCTATAAAAACAGAGTAATAATTCATAATGTTTGTATTTCGTATTTCCCGCTACAAGGCCAGATCTGGCCGCCATGTTTGACGTGTGCCGTAAGCAATATTTATTACGCTATCTTATATATTTATCTAAGACCGGCACCTCGTGTCGAGGATTCGCCTGTTTGATTTTAATTTCGAAATTACTCGCACTAAAGTGTCGATTAGCGTGCAGCTCGCAAAACAACGTCATATCCGTTATAAATGGGAACTTTTTAATAATAGAAAAGGTTTGATGTGTCATAGTTTTAAAAATATTTATATGTTTTTCTTTTATAACTTTTCATAAATCTTATGTAGGTTTATAAATTCAGTTTTTATATTAAACATTTCTTACGTTACATAACATTTAGTCTGACTAATTCAGTTATCGAAATTAATATTTTGAATAATATAAACCTCCTAATAAATTAAAAGTCATAAGTAATTTTTTTATATTTAAAAAAATAAAAAACATATTCATATTTTCTTGCAGTAAACGGAATAACCCCCAATTTTAAAAAGTGGTGATTCCATTCGTAATTTAAATTTTATGTGACAGTTCACACAAACATAAATTTCCATTTCCCATCTCTTATAAGAAGAAAAAATGTCTATGATTTTTACACACCTACAAACTATCATTCAATTTTAAAAGTAAAAACAATAAGAAAACGGAATATAATAATTGGGTCATAACGAAAAGTGAAGCGCCAGCATTCTCTAGTACCATTGCTAACCAATTGACAGTTATTTGAATTCAGAATTGATTATGGCCTTCCAAGATGGCGCCGCGCGGGAATGCCGTCCGGTAGTCTTCGAATTTCGATGGTGTTGCAATAATTAAGTGGACCCCGTGTCGCATGTTATTTATATTTAGCCGACGCCATTTTGACAATAAATTTAAACTAGGAGAATAGGAACTTTACCGTTGGACTGTGTTTAGGTCGCTTCATAAATTTCACAATGTGGGCACGCCATTACCAATGGAAACATATTTTACATTTTCCCGCTCATTTGTGGACCATAGATTAATTATGTTTTATTTTTATGGCCCAAAGCTTTACATCTCAATCCATCGTGCGTGGAATTTTAAAACCGTATATTTTTTGAAAAACGGTAATTCGTAGGTTATCAATTTTTACAGCAAATATACAAAAATCCAGATTTTTTTCATGCAAAATATATAGGTACGTGGTTTTTTATTTGCTCGCCAAATAGGAGATATTGAATGAAGCCGCCGCCGCCGCCGTGGGCTTTAAGAAAAAACGTTGGACCTTTTTATCATCATCATCATCATCATCATCATAGCATATCCGCTCTCTATGTGGAACATATGGATTACACAAACTGCCTCTAAGCCAATCGATCGGCCGCCAGCCTCCCAAGTCAGGTCCACGTCCTGCAGCTCTGACGCAAACTGCCCACGGATTGACAACAGTAGACGTCCAGGAAGCCAATATGATGCCCTGTAAAATAGGCAAGGCATAGTTAAGGCTCTCGGAGGCATACGTAGAATGGGATCTTTTACAACATCGATATCACAAAATAAATAATGATTTAATGTGCTTTTTTAAAAAATACAAAATTGTATTACGTCAAAGCTGATATCAATTTATATTAAATATTACGTTTCTCGCACGTTTTAGAAAACCATAGATTATGTTACTTCTCGCTCGTGCGTTGTGTGTTGCACAACACTATTTACAGTACGCCAACCGTATAATCGTAATGGAGGTTTTACAAAATCGCGCTAGATTTGAAATACGAGTTCTTTTTTCAAAATACATAGCTACAACCGGTGTTGCCATGCCCTATTTAGAGCTGACAGCCGGCATATCCTTAGTGGCAACCTTGGAATGGCTGCAAGCGAAGGCGTGGTACCTACATGACATTACTAACTAACTAGGTAGGTACTCACTATGGGGATAGGTACCTAACCTATTGTGGAATATTCAGTACAAATAGGGCCAGTTTTACAAACTAACTTCTGTGAGCAATTTTGACACCATTGTACATTGTACATAACTATTATAACGAAGAAAAATCTCCTGCCCGAGCACTTGATTGAAATTACCAATTTGCAATACATAGGTAGTTTCAGAAGTCGTGCTTGGGTATTTAAACACTTTTAAAAATACGCAATACAGTGACCTTTGAGGTGATTTCTCACTAAAACGTCGGTTATGATAGATGAAAGTGTCATGTAGCCAAAATGAAAAGGTTTGATTCTGGGCACACAGTCACAAGCTTTTATACTCTTATAACCATAGATATATATATATACTAGGTACTATAATTACCATTTAATTCAGGTTTCTGCTACGTTTTATAATTATGCTGTGTTTGGTATCGAATACATAAACCATGAACACAAACTAAGTACATAAACCCTGTAGATTTTTTAAAAAAAGGTAGGTACATTATAACGTCCTCATCCAGGTATTACGAGTATATTATTATTAGGTATTACGAATATAAAATATATGAATATGAGTATAACGCTCCGTAATAAGACATTTATAAAACACGAAATAATGCTAAACACACAATTAGTAAATAGTAAGAAAGGTCTTTTACGTTGGTTCGGACATGTAGAGCGAATGGATGATTAAAGAACGGCTAAAAAAATATATGATGCGACTGTGCCTGGATGTAGAAGTCGAGGAAGGCCGAGAAAGACATGGCATGATCAAGTAAAACAAGTGCTTGAAAGTGGGCATGAAGAAGTCGGAATAATCGACGTGCGTGCATGAGAAGATGTATGAATGTGGAGGAAGCAAGAGAAGTATGCCAGGACAGAGTGGTTTGGCGTGCTATCCTCTCTGCCTACCCCTTCGGGGAAATGGCGTGATGGTTAGTTAGTTAGTTAGTTAGTAAATAATTTCTCAGTTAACGGAAATGAATTTGATGGATTGTTTATAAAACCGGCCCCCAGTGACGTACCTACCTTTGCACACGCCTGTTTTACGTGCGATTGTTGCGCCAGCCAGAATCGACGCAAAGTTTTTTAGGGTCGATTGTTCGATTGTATCGGAATGTCTCCGTTAGAATGAATCTTTTGGGTCGTTTTTAACTTAAATGGACGCAATGTACACACCGCTATCGATGACAATGGATGACCGGTCAGAAAATCGTTACATTTTAACAATGATTTTAAATTTTTAGCTCGCGGTTAGGTACCAAATCAACCTCATTTCAGATTTATTATGTATGTATTGTCAGTCAAATGAAATGAACCCCGATGGAACCAGAATGAACCTCCTCTTCTATTAGTAATTAGATATAAAAACCAAGATAAAACTGTTATTAATTTTTAGAATGTAAGAGAAAAAAAATTAAATAAAATCAGATTTTATTCTATACTTTACAAGTCCACGACTTAAATTTCGCAAGGACAGATTTTCCATCGAAGGGTGAATAGTGAGTAGGAAGTGTTGGTAAATAACACCCGATTCTATTTGTATAAAAGTTAAAACTTGAGCTGATATCATTTTAAAATAAAATCTTCTACCAAATAGTATAATGCAGACTTTATACGGGACAGAAAACTCTTATTTAAGTCTCTTATTTAGAAAACTGTACAGTCTGTCAAAAGACACGCTGAATATGTGTATTTTTTAAGCGCAATTGTAAGTTATTTATCGTACGTTTGCTCACAGGAAATTTTATATATTGCTAATAATGTAAAATTGTTTTTTACGTTTTTAAAAGCACGAAATTTAACAAAATCTATGCAAACGTTTACATAAAATAATTAACTGTCATGTCAGCCAAACGTCGCGTCGGCCATAGTTTTTTCGTTTTTATGCGGCTCAGTTTTCAGACTGCATAGAAAACTGTACAGTTTACTGTCCCGTATAAAGCTAGCTTTACTCGGAATGAATATGTCCGTTACCAGCCCCAAAAAGACTGAAAGTATTTTTTTAATTCACAAGAAATTAATTAATTGTTATCGTATATTATCGTATAATATATAATTATCAGTTATCATACATACGAACATACATCTAAATTTGTATACTTTTGGTGTTTAGCAAACAAGTTTTAATTACTAACAGCTATGTGTAGTAAATTATCACTTTTTATTTTGAATTTACGTAAATGCTAGTTTTTTAAATTAGATTATAGATAAAGCATGTGTAATCCATGTAATTTTCTAGGTATGTTCCCCTCTTTTCTATATCTGCAGCTAATGGTGCATAAGGCACTGTATTGGTACACCAAGTACAGGGTATCTTGATCTCTTATTACACGAAAGCAAGGTGATCAGTCTTCATGCTTCAGCTGCAGTGAGTATTGGGCGAAGGTAAACAAATAACTCTCCTTAATTAGCAATTGTGATATTATTCTCTCAATGCACTCGTTAGTAGTCGTGTGTTGTGTCATCTCGCCCACGTGTGACGTCATCGCGTAGGATACACGAAGCTATTTTCGCGGCAGAGTTCGTAAGTTGGTGTTAAGGAGCCAGTCCGTCAGGTGAACACAAAATAGAGCTCGTCACCCACACGAAATTCTCACACGCTTGTGCTAGAATCATCGTAATTTGACGGTCACGATATTATCTGCTATTTTTCTTGTATTAACGCTTAATTGGGAACAATGGGATTAAGAAAAATCACAACTACAACCCATTTATATCCATATGAAATCTATCTTAGTACCCAATACTCCAACGGCCATTATTTGTGGCGCAAGGAAAAATTAGAACCGCAAATAAGTCTACAATATTTTGTGTGATTTTTTCAATTAATAATGTGCAGTTAAACATTTTTGTATTTAGTTACACTAGTAATTTGTACCGTGTCGCAGTCGTAAACATTTCATCCAGCAACATGTGCTTAGTGACCGCCAATAATTATTTTAGTTTTTGTATATATCTTTTGTGTATTTCTTATAATTTACAGAATGTCCCTTTCTTTTTTTTATTTAAAACGAATATTTATCGAGATTTGATCTGATCTCCTTTTGGGACAGCCAATAAGATTAATACGTACGTACCTTTTTGATGATTTTAAAGCCTTTTTCAAATCCGGCAAAAAGTTTGTTTAAATAATAAATGCACGTTTCACCTTCACGGTCGTTGGATTTGATAATTTTTGCATTTTAAAGTTCGAAAAAAAAATCAAGTTCATTGCACGACAATAATTATTATTGAAAACAAGTCGTTTTGTTCACTTTACAGCTGTGACAACATTACGCCGAGTTTGACATTCATTACCGTTTGATTTTTATGTTTTGAATAACTTCATTATTGGTTTAATGCTCGCTAAACAGACATCAAGGTTCGAGACCGGTAATCTATCATGTATGTTAATATTTACTGTATTTCGATAGGGTACGTTCATACGCAAAACTATTTCGTTGTTTTTAAGGAAAAAGTCATGAACCACGTTATATATGTTTATGTATTATTTGACCAACTATGCCACCTCTGTCCTCCATTTTTCTAGCGCGGATAGTTTGCGAGAAAAATAGATGCAAGTAGGATTTTAGACTGCATTGATTGGTACACTTTTTACGAATCGACAATGTCTTATTTTAATTATAAATATCACCTGTAGGTATCCACTTACCTACATTTATGTAAAAGTACAAAACTCCGTTAGTAACAAAGATTTGATCTTAATCATTAGATCTCTTACTTAATGGTTTCGTAGTTAGTCACAATCGTATAATCAATCTAAGCATAGATTAATATACAAATCATATTAATTATGATGTCTACGCATAGAATTTTAATGGAAATTTCATTCGTAAAAACATGTTTGTATTTTGGCTATGTATTAAACGTGTATGTTCAATTGTTTATGTTTCGAATCAATGTATCTTCTAATTGGAAAAACCAGTAAACTCGAGTGCCGATTAATGTGTTGAATTCAAATATAAATACTCAACTAAAGTTGTAATTAATAATAATTTGTTTTCTAAAACAATAATCTTAGAATTCATTAAAATCGTAATAAGATAAAAGATATGGTTAAATTTAGTTTATCTACCAAAACGTTCGTGTTTTGAAACATCAAACTCAGCTATGCGCCTTCAATTACGACACGGTACAAAATGATTGTATGTAACCTCACATTGCGGTTTCACTAAACAGTACCTATATATCATCTTCCAGCATCTCCATCTCACCGCTGATGTTTATTTCAATCACAAAACACAAGAGATAAAATTACTTTTCCATACAACTTACCGCAAAATGTTCACTCGAATGCCATCCCATAAACAGAGCGTAACTATTAACTTATAAATCAGGTGAATTATCAATTAATTTAATTCAATAAATCATTCTGCAAGCTTTTTATGTCGATAATAATTAATCACATGGTTTGAAAATTACAAGAGTAGGTATGTTATACTATACTATTTGCAAAATATGGCAATTTTTAATTTTCTTGTACCTACATAAAGTGTGGCTAAAAATTCTTATGATAATAAAAGTGTTTTTAGATGCTCTACATTGAAATGTACGATTAGGGAGATGATAAAATGTCTTAAATAAACTGGATCCTCCACGATGAGACTCTCTGGTAACTTCGTCCGAACGAGGATCGGAATATGGAAGGACTTACCAGAGCTGGACTCAACAGGGGCGGGAAGTGACGATGAAGGACCACCAGGAAGGGCGAAGTATCCTGGAATACTCTGGAAACACCACGTTCAACTGACGCGGTGGGACACAAACGAGGGGCACAGCGCACTATAAGCTCACTTTCACCGAGGGGGATTAGGGAATTTATTTATCTATTTACAGGAAATCCAACAGTCAAATGTAATCATTAAAATAACATAAAAAGAAAACAGAGTAGACCAATTACAGGTTCTCACAGGTAGTAACAACAAAGATAAAAAAGAAAGAAAAATATTGTCATCGTAAGATTATTCTAGAAAAAATTATAAGAAAAAAAAGAAAAGAGAAAGACAAAAAAAAAGCTAACTCAACAAGTGTGATTTCATTCAATTGGTTGCTGGGAAGCTTGGAGATGGATTAGAAGTATGACGAGGGGATTTTTTGGTGAAAAAGAACGAAGGAAGATCAGGTATTGGAGTTAACGAGGATAAATGTTGCGAGGTCAGAGTAATTTTGCTGCGCTGAGCAGATTTTCGAAGCTGATACGGTGTTGGAAAACAGGTGACAAATTAATCGGAATGGATGAAGGTAGGGAATAAATTTTGGAAGGAATCCGAACTACCTATCACCAGAGAGTACCATAAATGGCCAAACCATAAACTAATAAACTTAGCTGTGTTTTTCCTAATTTCTAAAACACCCATTGTATTAATTCCCGAAAATTCTTAGATATAATATAATGCCCACTCTTCAAAAATGATAAATTTTACTCTTTTTGCTGTATCTGTGCAGTAACTAGTAACTACACACATCAAAAAGTTACGTAATAATACTTATATATTTTATCCTACTTCTACTACTACTTTCCTTATATCCACACCCAATGGTGCATAGGGTACTGCGTTGGTACACCGTAGGCAGTGCGGTGTATCTTGATCATTTTATTACATGAAGGTAGGATGACCAGTCTTACGCTTCAGTACCAGTCCAAGGTATCACACATTATTATTATATATCCAGCAAACACATAAATATTATAAGCCATATAAATTCCAAACATTTACGTAGATATATAAATTCTCTTCGTGTATTTTGCTATCAATGATAACTTTTCATAAAACAACTGTTGTATTTTTTGTTCGTTTGTAATTCTTATTAATTTTCTAATGCTAGTCTAATTTCGTATGCTAGTAATACCTACCTACGTGGTTTTAGATTATGAACGTGGATACACGTTTCGACCAAGATGAATTACTTGCTAAATAGGTCTTATACAAGACCCCGTTGTTTAATCTCATTATATATTTTATCCCTTCATCTCAATAATTGCATATGTATTTCAAACTGCACAGTGCACAATATGTATATATTACAGCAGTCATTTCTGTGTTGATGTCTCTGAAATGGTAATCAAAATTACAGTTATCTGGCTTGTAAAGTTCTTGGTGGAGAAAACTGCAATGTAGATTTCTGTTTTAACGCTTTCCTGATTCAATGAAACATATTAATTGATTGATATGGCATTTATTTTGTAGAACTCCATGATATCTTATGTTAAAAATCAAAAAAACGATTTTTTTGGTTCTACGTGATTTTATTATCAAGTTTAGTGGCAATTGTTCCGCCTTGTAAGGGCATTATCAAATCATTATCAGTTTGATAATGCCCTTACAAGGCGAAACAATTGTCACTAACTTGATAATAAAATCACGTAGACCAAAAAAAATGGTTTTTTGGTTTTTTTGATTTAACATAAGAAAACATATTAACTTATTTTTTGGCCTTATGTACTATGTTGTGTATGCATTATCGTATTTTTTAATGTCTAAGACTGAAAGTCGTAATCGTGAAATTGAATCTTAATGCTGAAAGTTATAGTCGAAAGATCAATCTAAGCTGGGACTTGAATATATTTCTACTCATGGAGTGTTTGAATTCTCATTTAGTTTTTATACTTATTTCACTCTAACTTTCAGCATTACCTAGTTAAACTCATATTATTAATTGAATTCAATTTAAATTCTATGCGTACCATTTAGGTCCCAGCTTGGATTGATTTTACGGCTATAACTTTCAGCGTTAGTTCCTGAGGGCTGACTTGTGTGGGTGATATGTTGACAAAATAATTCTAAAACAATATATTATTTAGCTTTATTTTTTAACGAAAATCCCAGGTAAAAACCACAAATATTTATCAGTCTAATTTTATTATTGTAGACCTTGGACGCTGTCTCTTGTCAGCGATAAGCGTATTCAAAATGGTGGATCATTTGCCTTATCTGAGTTGGTCTGTACTCAGTTAAACTGGATTCCTAACGCTTAATTCTGTGGAGAGAGGTTAAACTACAGTCGGTATCAATCACAAAATTGATACGTAATTTTACGTACGAAACCAATAAGTTATTATTCCCGGTTATTATTTAAGAATTATCTCAATATTATTTAACAGTATTCAAGTGCCCCGACTTGTATAATAATAATAGTTTGTTTGTTCACCTCTTATCATTTTCGTTGCAAACAGTCACTGTTAGTACTATCACACAACATCTGCAGTAAATCAAATTTATCTATGATGACGTCAGGGTTTCCTCAAGGTTCCTCATTTGGGCCTTATCTCAAAGTTGATGTTTGAAAACATCAATCTTGGCCGACATTTTGAATCCAGATCAATTTACAAAACAATTAAATGCTATTTAGACTATGGATATTCTTCCTAATACATTTTACATCATACGTAATAATAAATTAATGTAATACAGTTTAAATCAGAATAAACAAGACAAGGACAAATAAAACTTTTAAGACAGTTCTAAAACTGTAAATGTATTTGTAGGTTTTTTTTGGGGCCCGGGCAGTATTTTGAGTAAATATTCGCAAAAAACACTGTAAAACATAAAATTCTAGGTCTTTATTGGATGACTTACTTTTCACTCAAATCGAGTTTTTCGTTTTCAGTTGTGTAGTAGTAGTAGTTATTGTATTTTGATACATTTTGTACTAGCTGTCATTGAATAAATGAATTATAAAATATTTAATTTAATTTTTATGATATCGCTAAGCCTTCCATGAAGTAGGAGAGGTGAAAGAGTTTTATATCAGCTCTTCACATTTTTGGATATATGACACTAGAAATTAATTATCCTGTCAAATCAGTGTCGATATTTGTATCATTTTTTGTGTCAGGGTTAAATCTATAAAATCTAAAATGGCGACCTCGTTTGTACTGTACGATAACCTGGTATATTGCATTGCTAAATAATAATAAATATTAAAGCTGACCAAGAGGAAATCCGCCTAGAATGTAGACCCAACTCCGCTATCGGGGTCAACTGGGAACAGCGGATATTTTTATATGGACACACTTTTAATTAACATGGCAGGAGCGGTGTATTATGACTAAATTAACATAACTTGTTAAAACAATATGACAAACTTGCCGTACAATCAAATGGTATATTATAATTATATGTTTTTTATGGATTATTTTATCACTTTAGATTGCGGCTTAATTAATTTGTATGTTGAGTGTTGACTCGTGCCGGAATCATATCTTTAGGGGGATAACGAATATCTAACTGTTGTATAACATAAAACATGGATGGCTAGAAATTTTATCGTTAGTTTAAAACATAACCTTGTACATAATACGCAACTCAAAATAAGTATTAATTAAAAAAATCAGAAATTTAAACATTATCGGTAGAGTTTGTGCTGGACTGAAAAAAAGACTCAAATAGTCTTTAAAACAGTCTAGGGAAAGGGTGGGGCTTTCACTGTAAGAGCTCAAGCATAATATAAATCGATATAATTTTACATTTTGACATCTCAACAGAAACGAGAAGCTTGGAAGGGAATATGGATATCCTATAAAATCCAGTTCTTTTTGGTCTGCAAGTATTTTGGACACACTCAATATTGTTGTTTACAAAAATTAGCTGGTAAAAGTTATAAGTATCAACAAATTGAAGATTCATCTTCAGGCGTTTCCTAGTAAGTGACTATAATTCGGTAAGAAAGAAAGATTTCTGCCTAAAATGCTTAACAATTTTCTCAATGGATGACAGAGTAGTGTTCACATGTGAAGCGTCGCGCCATTTTACTGTATATTGGCAGATATGGATATCAAATACTAGGTGAAATGGGGGAATGTTGTAATACATCAAGTGGCCTTTAAACGCCTTAGCTAGATTATCCAAATATTTCCCTTCCAAGCTTCTCGTCTCTGTTGAGATGTCAATTTGTAATTGTTAGCCCGTGGGTGAAATCCAGTTTTGTTGTGCAAGTATTTGATTTGGACACATTAAAAATGTTGTTTATAGATATAAATTTATTTGGGCTTACATCGGATTATTCTGGTGAAATTGTTGTGATTTAAAACATGCATTTTTTTGGCTGCCTTCGTGGTGAAATGGCTAAAACGCTGGACTGAGTTTCGGGGTTCATTTTCCACTGACTTCACCAAAGTCAAATGTGGTTTTTCTCAAGCCTGGGTATTTGCGATGTTATCCTCCTCTGTTATTGGACATCTCCCTGTTGAAGTGGTAGATCAAAATTGTTTAAAATATCTAACATTCTTCGAAAATATTCAAGTTATCTGTAAGCAGAGAAATGGCTTAAAAAGGGTGCAAAATTATAATCGCGTGAAAGGAACGTGTATGGAAATATGATTTTAGTGATTATTTTATCGGAACGCCGTACACAACCAGGGAGGTCGATCACAGATTCACTATTCGACGCGGTAATAAGCGACGTTGATAACGATTTCTTACCATGGAATGTTTAACGTTTTCGCGATCACAATGGAACACGCGTTAAAAGTAAAAGTTATCGATCGGGATTATTTAAACGAGCGCTCATCAAGTCATGCGAGCCATTTCCCGAGATACATCTTCTTCGCACATTATATTCTTTCAATTTTTCTCGAGTGCCGTTATTGCATTTACGGCGTTGCGGCCGGCGTTCGGCAAGCCAAATATTGAGAAAAGCAGAGCAGTCGAATAATAATAAAATCCCCGACACGCGCGCGTCTGACTTTCTTGATTTGACGTTTGACGTTTAGCCGCGCTTCGGGACTGTTCTGGGATATTTATTACCTCTATGGTGCTCGGCAACGCGAACGTGGGTTTCCTATGAACGTTGTATGTTCATTGTGATCGGTCAAATGGTTTAGCGTTTAGCACGTGGTTTAGCACGTTTTTAACTACGTCGATAGTTATCTGTTGATTGAGCTCCAGCATAAATTTTTTATATTCTTAGCAACATATTTTTTTTTATCGGTTTCCACGTGTTTTGAGTCGTTATGGTACTTTGATGGTTCAGGGGTCATCCGGCTAGTGTATTGTTTTCCGTGGCGTATTGTTCTCTGTTTCCGCAAATTAGTTGTGCAATGTATGTTACACCTAGAATATGTCCCTGTCAAAAAGACTTGTCGATTGAGCTAGTTTGTAAATGGGGGCCTAGATTTTTGAAATCGTCTGATAATGTATTGAGAATTGTTTGACCGTGTCATCCACACAGAGTTTCGCAAGGAACTCAAATAGCCCATACCAAATAAAAGTTTACTTTGTTGAATTGATTACATTGTTGACAAATAATTAACACGCTGTTCTATTTTTGTCGATGTAAAAAATGACAAATCAAGTGAAAAGAGTAACTAAATTTAATATCTCGTTCATTTTCCAAAATTGTTGCAAATGTCACGAATGAACAAAACTTTTTTTTTGCAGAAATTAATTTTGTCACTTTTTTTAAGATTTTCTTGAAACTGTTGATTATGATTTATTGAAACTCATATTTTTTACCCGTATTTATAATGTTAAAAGATTATAGCTCCTTTTATTATGTCGTCAAATGAATTAGTACCTGTTCAAAACTAACTAACTAACTAACCATCACGCCATTTTCCCGATATAGGGGATAGGCAGATAGGATAGAAGCCACACGCACTCTGTCCTGGCACACTTCTCTTGCTTCTCCACATTCATACATCAAATTAATTTTCTCCATACACGCCACGTCGATTATTCCGACTTCTTACATGCCCACTTTCAAGCACTTGCTTTTTACTTGATCATGCCATGTCTTTCACGGGGCTTCCTGGACGCCGATTTCTACATTGCTAGGCACAGTCGCATTTCATATTTTTTTAGCCGTTCAGCCGGCAGTGTCTTTCATCATCCCCATTCGCTCTACATGGACCGAAACCATCGTGTTAAAAGACCTTTCTCAAACATATTAATTTTGTAGATATTGCTTATCTGTTCATAAGCCCTGTTATTATATTATAGATATCAATATTCCCTTCCAAACCTCTCGTCTCTATTGGTATATCAATTTTGTAACTTAGATAATTCTTTTAAATTGTTAGCACAACATTTTTAGTCGCAGTAAAAAATACTTTTCTTCCTAATGTGTTGGGCAATTCAGGAAGTATCTCAATAACATTAGCTGTAAGCCAAATATCAAGGCTGTCCATGACAACATCAACTTGTTTATTCAACATCTTCACTATATTAGTTGGTGAAGGTGATCGCTGATTATGCCATACTAATGGCGCTTTGTTGATTCTGTTGTGTTCATATTGGTAGATCTTTAATTTTATTGCGAGTCCGTCGAAGCATTTTACGGGAAATAATAGCAACAAAAAAACCAAGCAACAGTTGCAGTTACTCAATGCGGAAATGGTGTTATTTGGAAAATAAAGAAATTATAATATGTAGATCCGTGAAAATTTCATCAACCAGAATAAATGTAAAAATAATATAGGATACCTCTATGTCGTGATTTTTAGAATGTGTTAGTACCTACGATTGTTTTCTCTTTATTCTTTAGTTAACTAACTAACTAACTAACCATCACGCCATTTCTCCGTTTTTTAGGGGTAGGCAGAGAGTGATAGAATCGCCATAATTTCCCATATTGATCATGTATGTATGTAGTACATTTTAATTCTTATTATCTCTACATTTCATATTCAACTATTCAGTTTGTCTATGTTTTAATAATGTATAATAATTTCAGTAGATTTATTAGTTGTTCGGCTCTTCATTCTAATTTTCGCATAATAATGGTTTCAAGTCCCATTTTGTGGTAGTGGTATGTAATGTTTTAATATTTATAAAATTTAGCGACTGCCAATACCAAGTTATTTTTAGTCACTTATTTGGCAGTCCTACTACACCAATAAATATGTATACATAATGTGTACAACCTGTCTGACCAATTCCTAATTAAATAAATAAATACTCAATACCACTCTGTCCTGAATGACTTCCTTTGCTCCCTCTACATATCATTGCATCTTCTCACCCACAAACACCATTCGCCGACTTGATTCCGACTTTTCACATGACCCACTTTCAACTCCTCCCAAATCAACTTCATTCACGTACTATCAAACACATGCCAATTCACCAATGACCTTCCCCTCGGCACTTCATCATTTTTACGTCACCTAAAATGGTTAAAACCAACTCGCTTTTTAGTATTATAAACCACAATATTATAGCATAGTGTCTTAATTTATGCAAACAAATACGCTACAACGCAATCTTTGATTCTTTATGTCAATATCGTGTTCATCCATACAATTGTTTTAACATGCTTCCGTTAACTAAACAAATCAATTCTACAAGTAGACCTATTTTGCTTCGTGAAAACTTATCATCCAGTACAATCTATTTCCTATAATTTTGATTAAATATCCTCGATGCGCGCTCGGCAGTAAACAAAATAACGGTCTAATGCACCTTTACACTCCCATGATTCCCTGTCGGCAAAACGGCTGTGTTCCCCCGTCGCAGTTTTGCATCCTACTCATACCGATATTGCATAACGGCATCCCACTTTCTTCCGCTGGAGTCAATGTTCCAGATCAAAAATTTCGCTTATGTGTACCTATAATTTAATTAGTAATTTCGCATGTAATGTGCGTTAACACGTTTATTTTATTACAAACCCGTGCCCCGCCCCCCCCTATTACTGTCTTATCTCTTTTTACATGGCAAATATCGTGTCTTGCTAGCGTTAACTATTTTTCTGCCCGTAACCATTCAATGTGATTCGTGCGCGTATTTATTGTCTTTTTCTCGTGAAAACCAGATCTAGAAGAATTATATCGTTACACGCGTATAGCCAAATCGTTCGTTCACCAGCCGGCAAGTTTTTGCAACTATATTATGTCAATCGAAAGTTTGTCGGCTCAGGCTTTCAATTGAGTAAGAGATTCGTTTTGGAAAAGGCTAACAAAATTGCCTTGAATTATCGTATGCCATGTTCTGGACTTATGTTCGGTTGAAAGTGAGAAGGGTTTCAATGACCGTGATTTTATACTTGGAAACCGTGAAAAACATAGTTCAATACATTCGCTTTTGCATAACTTCTATCTCAAGTTATGTAAAGTACTGTTGTACCGAATTATCTGTACTTTACGTGGATCTTCGCTTTTCAAGTTTATGTCATTCGTACTTTTCTAACTATATCTTCAACCAGTTCAAAACTAGTTATTGAAACTAGTTCGCTTTTCAAATACTGTATTCTTTTTTAACTTTTGAAATGATCCGAGTTCTTTTTTTTTTTTAAATTAGCATTTTTCCATTATTTGTTGCAACATTTAGTGTGTCGAGACAGTTTTTGCGACTTGTATCTGTATTCTAGAGAAATGAATCAATTTTTACAAACTCTGTGTTTTGCTCCTTGAACTGAACTGTGTAGGAACTATCGTTATCCGGCCGGGCGTTATACAAAGATTATCTACCATTACACACTTAATCCAGCATTCTAATATTATGGCTCACAGGAGACTTCTTTGTGTAAACTATCAGAATCACTTCGAAGTTCGTCCTGGCGGCAACATTTTGACTCCATCAACGACTGACAAACGAACTTTAAACGCGCTCATATCTAAAATGTTATTTTGCGATCTTTCGCGTATTTTCTCAATGTTTTTGAGAATTGAGTCTTCCCTTTTTGAAAGTGGTGTAATCTTATCTGTTATATTATTAACTAAATACAATCGTCCACACCAACAATAAGATATTTAAATTGTATTTTTCTACCAATCAGATTTATAGCTTTCTCATATTAACACAAACGACAATTTTTTTTTTTGGTGGGCTTTGTCCTAACAAAAACAAAATCCCTCAGTTATGAATACAAAGCTTAAAAAATGCCTTGAACTGATACTGCCAAATATTAACTTTCACCAATCGTAAAATTCTATATTTACTTATCCCTAAAACAAACAACACGCCATGTATTTTATATTTTTTTTACAGGATTCCATTTTCATGCCAATTATCAGAACTTTTATACTGGTGTTCATATTATAGGCCGGTGAAACAGAATACTGAATTACATCACTTAAGCATTTTAAAATAGTTATGAAATGCTCCTTGGTCAGAATTGAACTATTAGAATTTTGTAATACTGTGTTTTGAATCAAACAAATATACGCACATAGATAATTGCTTTTTCTGCGTACAAATCGAACGCTTTCGCTACGTATAATATTGAGAACCCGTTTGCGTCTTGAGTGTAATTGGTGTAATTATCAACTGTAATTATACAAGTACATTAAATTCCTACCAAAACAAAAAAGTTAGTTTTTTTCGTAATAACATAATGCTGTTTTGGGGACGTTTTCTGTCGTCTGTATCTTACAACCAATCTTTAATTTCTACCCAAACGTATTTTCAAAGTGCTACTGCTGTTAAATTCTTATTTAGTGGGTTACCATATTATCTTAGGATGCGTCGATAAGTTAATAATTTCTTTAAGCATTGCTTTCTTAGATATTGAAACCCCCCCCGCCCCCCCGTGGATCAATTTTTTAAACTATATCACGTCTAGTTTTTGTACTACTGGGTTACGAATTATTTTAAGGATGCGTCTAAATATTCATAACAGACGTTGGCTTGGAAAGTCGGAACTTTAAATGGATGTTCAAAAAAACCGTTGTTTTTTTAACACTGAAAATATTTAAGCAAACGTATAGGGTTCAAAGTGTAAAATTTTAGTATAATCGTTAATGTTTTAGTTTTATAATAGCTTGGTTCTAGAGCGTTGGAATTTACGTCATTCTTGGTTAAAATGCGTAGCTGTCGGATGCATGTTTGTTCTCCGTTGTCTATTTACAAGGAAAATCTTTATATGTTAATCCGCATTTATTAAACCTTGGTTTTTGTCTTGAAGGTCTTATTGTTTTGCATTGTCACGATTTATAAATACGAAGATAATTTGTAAACAATAATATTGAGAATTTGTAAGCAAGGAATACCCCATGTTTGTAATTTCAAGGTATCTTGTGGCTAATATAGTTGTATATTGATGATATTTTTTATTTAATTTTGAACCTATTTTTTTGGTTCTACGTGATTTTATTTATCAAGTTAGTGACAATTGTTTCGCCTTCTGTAAGGGCATTATCAAAAGGCGAAACAATTTGTCACTAACTTGATAATAAAATATCACGTAGAACCAAAAAATCGTTTTTTGATTTTAACATAAGATATCATGGGAGTTCTACAAAATAAATGCCATATCAATCAATAAAAAAAATACCTTTATACGTCATAATACCTATTTTTATGACTCAATTGTCTAACAACTTTAACACAAAAGGCTTTGTTTTTATTGAGTTTGATCCCTTATTCTGAATACACTTTTTAGATATTATTGATATCCCAACAGAGACAGAGAAACTCTGGAAACTAATGGGATATCAATAATATCTGATATTAGCCCAGCATTGGTATAATCCAGTAATTTGTCTACAAGTATTTATACACATTCAAAATGTTTTTAAAAACACTTTTTAGACTTTATTTTTTTTTACATAACACATCCACAATCCAACTATTTTTTTAGCCTTCTTTCTTTATCTTACCTTACCCTTAATATGTAAGTAACTTATTCAGCATATTTATACGGTTCATTTATATGAATCATCTTTTTCTTTCCCTCATTCCGTTGAGAGACAATGCTTTATCTAAAAGCGGTTTAATCCTCTGTCCTAGCAGGTAGACGCATAGTCATCCAGTAGCTCAATCACAGATAACTATCGACGTAGTCAAAAACGTGCTAATCACGTGCTAACGCTTACGATTTGAGCGATCACAATGACATACCGTTCAATACCGCGATCGCTGAGCCGAGCATTGACGATCTGATCCGAGCGGAGCCGATCTACGCTATATCGCGGCCTTACGTCAAACGTCAAATCATCGCGCTTGTCGGATTTTTTATTATGTCGACTGCTTTTTCTCAATATTTGGCTTGCCGAAAACCGGCTAAATTATAATAAAGATTGAATGAAGATTTGTGCGAATAAGATATATCTCGGGAAATGGCTCGCGACTAGTATGCGCTCGTTTAATAATCCCGATCGATAACTTTTAACGCGTGTTCCATTGTGATCGCGAAAACGTTAAACATCCATGGGTAAGAAATCGTTATCACGTCGCTTATTACCGAGTCGGTACTGATCTGTGATCGAGCAACACGCCACATCTTTCCCGACATTGTTGCCCAACCGCCTCTTTGACCTCTCTCTTGGCCAGTTAATCGTTTTTGTTCTAATCATTTGTCTTACTTACATATATTTTCTATTCTTTTTTTCTTTTATTTTAACATTTGTTCCTTTTATTGTTCCAGTTCACGCAAGCGCCGGCCATCCAGTTCGGGAGATAGTGATATGATGAAGGACGACATGATGGACGACTGTAATGCCGCTTTGGTCCTTATGTCACTCAGTTCCTCACCACACTCAAATAGAGGAGGTAAGTTATCTATGATCCATAAAACACCATCCTCAATATTTCTGACCTCTTGTAACCGGGTGTATCCTTGTGTTTTACATTTCCTCATAAGACCAATTTTACTGACAATCCAAAAAAAAAACCCAAAAAAATTCGATCTTATCTGAAGTATTAGTTCACCGAAATCCATCCTTATCAGTAAATATTTTTTCAATCAAACTAACGGCTTTTCAAACACTTTTGGTATGATGCAAATATGTATTCAAGAACCACATGAATGTAATTAAATGGTACGCATTGATTAAGATATTTAAAACGAAAATGGGCTCTTAGGAACTTAAAAATAGGGATATTTAGCTAATGGTTGTACTCACATGTTTGTAAAGAAACCAACTGAAGCATAAGATACACGTGCTGGATGTTAAGAGGTTTCGGCTGGGTTGGAGTAAAAATGCATTGTCTCATTAACTATGCTAATTTTTGAATGCTTAAAATACTACTAACGACATTATAATCGGTGCCCACCTCGAGGGGGCAATGCACCTTGTATAAGAATATCTCATTCATTGGTGCCGATTATATTTAAGTGTTTTGACAGTGTTGCCGTCGCATTTTTGTACTGATTTCACCAATAGTTTATTATTAAGCTCGGATCTTTTTGGTTCTCCGCTTTTCTCCGTGGCTTTATTTTCAAAATTCTTACTTTATTTATCTTCAAAAGTAATGTTTCTTTATCTTCTTTAAACACATTTACGTTGTAAAATTAAATCTGACGTGTATTCATTATTATGACATAATTAATGTGCTTCAAAAATGTCTTTAAATTTTTCACAATTCCTCTACTTGTCTCAATTTTAAATCTACTTTCTATTAGATGAAAAATTGAAACCCACGTACTTTAAATCGGTTTTGAGTTGCATGTTTTTTTTTAAAATTATTTTAAGAAAAACGTCTCGTCATTTTCCTTAGTCTTATATTTTTGTCCCTTACCGCACTACCCTTTATTTAACTAACTAACTAACCATCTCGCCATTTCCCCGAAGGGGTAGTCAGAGAGGATAGAACGCCACACCACTCTGTCCTGGCATACTTCTCTTGCTTCCTCCACATTCATACATCTTCTCATGCACGCACGTCGATTATTCCGATTTCTTACATGCCCACTTTCAAGCACTTGTTTTACTTGATCATGACATGTCTTTCTCGGCCTTTCTCGACTTCTACATCCAGGCACAGTCGCATCATACATTTTTTTTAGCCGTTCTTTCATCATCCATTCGCTCTACATGACCGAACCAACGTAAAAGACCTTTCTTAATTTTGTCGATAATGCTTATCTCAGCCTTGCATGCTTTTTTTTTTTTTTTTTTTTTTTTAAGCCAATTAACAGGCTAATAAAAGCCCTAACAAATTGGCATTTAATCCGTAATTTTATAATTTCTGCTCTAATTTCAACATTAGTGCACCTATCATACATAGTTTTACCACACATTTGCCTGAGAATCGCATTTCAACTGCATTAAATCTACTTTCATCCTCATTTTTCTAACTCCATGCTTCGCTTCTATACATAAGGGTTGGTACCAGAACTCCATTATGCACTGCCAATTTAGCCTCTTTTGACAAGCACTTATTAGATACTACCGACTTTAAGGCACCATTAACTCCGTTACTGGCACTAACCTCCTTTCAATGTCCAAACAAGAAAAAAAAGATCCATCTTCTATTTATCTACCTTTTTTGTTTTAAAATGATTTGACAATACTGTTGAATATCTTGACATAGTATTGTACGTGTGCTCACTTTTATAATCTCTGATGAGAATCAATCTTCCGATTGGCGTGTGCAAATCTCTCATGTTCGTATTTGCTATACCTTCATTACATGCTTCATTTTCTTTTTACCTTGCTGCCTCTCGCTTCTTGGGTACTCGTATCGCCGAGAGATCGTATCAGACCAGGGGCCTTGATTGTAGATAAAGTTACTCCACTACACGCACACTACTCTTGTACCGTTAACAATACACGCGCAAGAGTGGCCTTCTTTTTTTATCTTGTAATAAATATGTAAACACGACTATTCGTTATTTTTAGGGGCTTTTTACGACATCCGACCGAGGACTTACACAATGCGAAATTATGTAATTTTGATATACTTGAAAATTATATTAAATTACGCATTTTTCATCGTTTATAATAATATTACTTAACTCACTGTTTCCCAAGATTCTTTGTCTGTAAGATTTTTAAACGTGTTTTAGCTTTTCTTAACTTTTCGGTTTTTATACTAGAAAAAACTTCCACAAATATCATGGCAACTAACTGTCTTTACGCAAAAATGTAAGCAAAATAATCGAGCATTGTACATATTTTATAATAATATAATAGAACCTGTTATTTTTCCAACAAAATCTATTGTTATCATTCAAGCTACCTAGAACTATCTACTACACCACAATTTTGTAGTATCGTTATCGTAAAGATTATGCAATATGAGACGATAATATCTCATTCTTGTTTTACACAAAATACCAAGCTACAGATTTCGGGTGACGTATTCTTGTCAATCGAAGTTACCGGTATTTTGAACAACTGTTTAAGTCACCGTATAATGTATCTTCTTAACATAAATTTACTGGATTCACATGGCTTTACTGGTCGCATGTAACTCGCACAATCTGGACGTCAAAATCAGATCTACATGCATTAAAAAATATTATTCCACTTATTATTAACGGTTAAAATCGCAGCTACCAGTGAATTTGACTTGTGAATTTTATTAACTAGAGTTTGTTTTTTAAATAAATTTGGTTAATGATAATTCGGAAAATCCCAATAAAGTCCATAATGACGTCAACAGAATACCTTCTTTATCACAATTTTGATAACTATTCGCTCAAACTCGTATATTGACATTGAAATGGACTTTGTATTAAATTTTATACGCACAGTATATCAACACAATGTGTTCAATAAAACAGTACCGTATCTACTTTATTTTTGCATTTAATTTTTCTAGATACTCGTAGAATAATCTGAGTGGAGAAAATAATTGCTATTTCTAATTTACTTTTTGGGTTTTTTATTTGATTTTAATTATCATCTTTTATCTGTCTGCTTTAACAGTAGCTTGATCAGTATTTTCTATAGATTAAACGATTAGTTGAGATTCTTCACACTAACGAACTGGGTCATTTTTTTGTTTCTTTTAGTCTATTTCGTGCTTTATCCATTTCCCAACCTTTTTTGGACGGTTGACCAACAATGCTTTGTCCGGCCTCCTTTATTTTTGGTCAAGGTTTATCATCTAATGTTATCATTCGATGGGTATTTATCTACTTAAGGAGACTATTCACATCTTTCTTCACTTGTAAAGCATTTGCCCCCAACATGGTTTGAATTATAACACTGAATTCTACTATTATTATATCATTTATTTTATAAGCAGTACTCTATCCATCCCTTACATAATTAATCTAATAATTTATCCAAAACACAAATGAATTGTGATAATAATCACAGTTTAAATGTTAGCATTTATTTTTAAAAATAACTTTTTGATGCAAATATTCAGTCTAGTTATTTTATTTATTTATTTTATTTTATTAAAAATAAACGGCACTCAGTGCCTTTTACATATTGAACATATAAATATTCATAATTATAAGTTACAATAAGCAAGATTCTTAAGATATTCTTTGGATGCATAGACAAGTAAGAAATACTCATAAGGGACAACAGTTCAAAATTCTTTGGTGAATGTAACCTGACTTTTAGGCATAAAGTAGTACCAATATAATTATATTTCGATGTGTTTCTCTACAATTCTGTACCAAGAAACTGCGTTTTTTAGTCTAGTTTTGCTTTGTTAGAAAATTTACAAAATGCTTAAACACCACATTTATCTTAGTCATCAAACTGTTGGAAAGTGCTACTCTCTATTTAAGTAAGTATATTAAATTTGCTGGCAAAACTTTCCACTGGCCCGTTTACTTACAGTTTATTGGATATTTCCACCTAGATTTTATTTCCAGATAAGATAAGTCTACTCGTGCAGTTTCCAGTAGTAAATATTGCACTTGGTCGTGAACCCTCGAATTATTACTGCTCCATAATTATTTATGAAATGCAACAGAGTACGGTCAACGACTCGCTGAAAATGCAACCTTGGTGAACCCAGGCAAAGGTTGTTACTGCCTCGTGCCTCGTGCAGTGCCATCGTTTTATTTAAGTAAACAAAATGATATTTAACGATTGTGGAAATTGTGAAAATGGTCCAGTTTAGAAATTACCAGAGCTTCTAATCCTATCAGATGGAGATCTCCGCGTGTAACGCCCTGTTACTTGTAACATATCCGATTCCAAAGGACACACTATTTTAGCACAGTTATTCGAGAAGATGCGATGCCACGTGAGCGTGGCTATTTCTCCATATAATCGTAGCCCTTGATTTTCTCCCAGGAATTTATTTATTTATAGGAAAACCAACAGTCAAATAATCATTATAATAAACATTAAAAGAAAACACAGACCAATTAGAGATTTTCACAGGTAGTAACAAAAATAGGTAAAAAAGGAAGAAAAATAAGGAAGAAAAATATTCTCATCGTAAGATTACTACAAATAAATTATATGTACGTAAAAGTGAGTTAGAAATAAGAAAAGAAAAAAAAAATGCTAACTCAACAAAATGTGATCAACAAAGTGTGATTTCACTCGGAAAGCAAACGCCGCACATCACAATGTAGCACTAGACCAATGATTTTTTTCACACTTTTGACATACCGACAAGAAGAGTGTTTGCATAATTTTTTTGCTAAATGGGTCACATAAATAATTATTAAAAATTAAGACGATACGATCTAAGACGTGTGGATAAAAAATAGTGCTAAATTCCAGGGAAAAATCGAGGACTACGATTGTATGGAGAAGCAGCTGCCGGTCAAGTTACATTGCATGCCTTGGATTAATGCTTAAAACTTTGATAAATATAGTACTCCCCGGTGCTGTTAGCCGGGAGTATTATTGCGAACACTGTGTTTTTTTTATATAATATTCATTGGTGGATGAATTAATTAAGTAAGAAAACGTCTCTTCATCGGGACAACGACGACAGTATTTAAATTCTCATTTCTTCGGACAGGTGCATGGGGCGGGCGCTCCTCCGCTTCCCCGGGGGGCTCCAGCTCGGGCTCCTGGCGCTCGGGCACACCGTCGCCCCCGCTGGGGGGCTCGCCCACCAGTTGGCCCGCGTCCCTCAGCGACGAGGGCATAGGCCTAGAGTACGAGAGAGACGAGATGCCGAAGAAGAAAAAGGTACGTGGATATTTTGAAATAATTTAATTAAAATACTGTATAATATATTTAAATCAAACTAGTTTTTTAGGTTCTTATTTTTATTGTTTATTGTTTCGCCTTGTTCGCACATTTAATGGTACCTATTTAATGCCAAGTCTTTCAATAAAATACTTTGATTCATGTATATTTCACATTAAAATATGTATATTCGTGCGTACATGAGGAGATTTATGAATGTAGAGGAAACGAGGGAAGTGCGCCAGGACAGAGTAGTATCGCGTTCTATCCTCTCTGTCTACCCCTTCAGAGAAATGGCGTAACGGTTAGTTAGTTAAACATCTATATAATGTGCAATACCTTGGGCCGACTGAAGCGTAAGACTGATCACTTTTCCTTAATTTATTACATAAATATAAACTCCACGTGGTGTTAGTTTTGTAGAACATATCGCAGTGTCTATGTATCATTGAGGCTTTTGTAGGGATAAATCTGATCATTTAAAATTTCTGCCTTGCAAAATAATGAAGCTTGAAAGATACTTTATAAATGATATTTTTTATGATGATGTTGGTGAATTTTTCAAAATGTCAATATTTTAGACTCATAGAACCGTAGGGTAGTATGAAAAATTTCAAAAAAAACGTCATGTGGTTAAATGAGGGAATCCACTGTTTTCTAAAGTAATTTTTTTCTATAAAGTTACTATTTAACTAAACAAAAAAAATATATTTATATTTTTTTATAAGTTATTGATGAAGATACGATTTTTTAAAGTTGCACATTTCAAATACCGCGCTAAATACCACTATGTACTAACTGCGTCATTTTTGCAGGCCATGGTATTTCTCCAGCCAGTAACAAAACTGTCAAAAATCTATGCAAACTGACGCGGGAAGCACAGATAAAATATACCGTCGACTCAACTGTCATATACTGTTAACAGCTGTTCTAGGGAGACTGAATGGCGGCCATCTTTTTTGCAATAGAAGATTGTATTCCATATTAAAATGCCATGGAACGCGGCTACGGGGGTTTAAAAACGGAAACCGGAAACATTACACTTAGATACAAGGAGTGACGTCATTGTTTAAGATTTTGAAATGAATGCTATTTTCAACATTTTTTATTAATTTTTGCGTGCGTTTTTGGGATATTTCATCCCACTCCAAAATTTTTAAACATTCGCGTCTACACGAAAGCATTTTTAAAATTCAATTCCGGGTAGCAGTAGATTTCCTCATTGTGCGTTCAAATAAGTATGGTGAATACCAAACTTAATTTGCGTTAGTCAAAATTTGTCTAGGCGTTTAAGAAATTAAATAATTTCTCTACTGAATTTTCCCTGAACAAAACTTCTAACTCCATTTATAGCTCACTTTATCCAGAGTAGTATAAAAAAATTATGACGTAATGATGACGTAACAATCATTACGTTTTTAACCATAATTCCAGGTAAGTCCCACCTATGTATTATTGTAGCGCATCACCGATTCGTGGATGCCATGACGTCATCGTGAGCATCACTCAATCGGTTGTCAACAACCGAAGAATGAAATTCTAGCAACTTCAAATAATTTTCTTGGAGAAGCCTTGGTTTAATTTTTTTTTTTCATATTTCGTCTGCTTAATGGAATACTGACTTAACTAAAAAACAACACTTTTTGGGACATCGCAAAAGAAGGTCTTGTTAAGAGAAGACATCCTACTTGTTGACGCATAAAATTAATACTTATTAATAATTAATCATAATTGCTTGTATTTTTCACGTTTGATTAAGCATTGATCAGATGATGGCGCTCACAGAAGCCTGTCTCTGTACGTAACTCAATTCTGACCTATCTTAGAAATGGGTCAGTATTCCATTAAGCATGCGATTTGTTCTTCAAAAAACGAAGCCAAAATTTTATTCTGAAATTTCAATGTTAGGGTTACCAAAACGAAAAGGTTTGACGGTCTAACCGATTAGTTTATTAGTTAAAAGTATTTTGTAAATAATACAATTTAAGAAAATATATTTCGTTCTATAGTTAGTTATTTTTATATTATTAATTTTGATCAAAAAAAAATTACCGTATGTTTAACATCACTTCACCTAAATCAGAATCTTTAGTACACAAAACGAACAAAACCCAAATCGTTCATTTTAAGAGGAATTACTTGATGTATGAATTCTAATGGATGAGGTCACTGGTTGAATTCCTGGCGGAATTGAACACGAAATATTTTTTTCAGTGTGATTTTTCACATGTAAATATATCATATAAGATACATTGGACTGGCGCAGATGCGTAAGACTGATTATCTTGCCTTCCTACAACAAATTATCATAGTTAACTATACTAGGTGTATCAGTCTAGTGCCCTATACACCATGGAACAAGGAAAAATAGTAGTAATAGCGGTGTTAAATTAGTGATTTAATATTTCTTCTTTTATTATAACCGGTTTATTCAAGCGTTCTGGTGGCAGCCCTGTATTTTGTACCGAACCCGTTTACAGAAGCATTTCAAGTTTCAAGTTCAAGGCTTTTTTGCGTGACTTTTGGCAGAAAAATTGATATTTACTTGACATTGTCTGGCTTTGCGCTACCAAATGTAATTACAACTTACTTAAAAGTCAATTTACCAGAATTTGACATTTTTTTTTTGCTTTGGATTTTAAAAAAATGGCTTTGTTCAGATTCATAAATAATTTTTTTTCCCTCAAAAAGGTTTCTGCATCGCACAAAGATCATTTATGCAGATCATAAGGTTATTTTTTAAATGCTTTGGGTACTAACGTTTTTTTTCCTTAAATATTATCTTATTCATAAATTAAAATAAATAAAATTTCTGTACTACTACTTTTCCTTATTCACACCCAGTGGTGCATATGGCACTGCATTGTTACACCCAGTGCAGCGTAACTTGATCATTTCATTACGCGAAGGTAGGTTGATCAGTCTTACGCTTCAATACCAGTCCATATCGCACTATACACCATGAAAAGTGCGCATAACATTATCCCCTGAAGTTAATGTAACCTTCTTCATACAAAAATATTTATATTGAGTGTTCTATGTAGTAAATATTATGTATTGAAAATCACGATAATTTTCCCAAAATAATATCTTCGTCATTGCTTTTTCTATTTTGAAAAACTTGTTTTTAATTCAGTAAAATGTAGGTGTATAGGAAAGAAAAATACTACGTCATATAAAAATGTTTTTATGTTTCTAGATGTTTTGGTATTTACTGGACCTTGATTCATAAATAAACTATTTATTTTTAAATTGTCACACAAACATGGTTTACCTATATTTACTTACAGATAAAAAATATTTCACATCTTTCCATATATCCGCTTCCTATTTAAATCATAATATCTATTTCACAAGTCGGGTTTACGTCCCTTAGTTCTGGTATAAACATTAAAAAAATTAAAATGCATACCCCTTTGGAGAGTGGGGTGATGATTAGTTTTTTAACTTACTAACTTTAACTATCAACAATCAATCAAATTGGGTTTTTTCCGATTTTTTATATTTTATTTTTAAAAAATTAAAAAAATTAAATATCAAGGGATTTTTTTTTTATTTTTACGATGTCATATGAATTTTTTAGCGCGGTTTGAAATAGCGCTTTTTCAAATCGCTCGCAAAATCCTCCATTTGCGATGTGACGTCACAGCAATATAGGCGCTCACTACGGAATGAATTTCCCGCCTTCCACGGTAAACGGATATGACGTCATTAGCCAATAAAGGGCGTTAAAAATCATTCGTATTTTCGTGTTTTGAAAACACAAATTTATAAATGAAAACAACATTTTTGATCATTGTGTTTTATATCGTTGGAATTCCTCTAAAAATATACTTCGGAGAATTATAACGTTTTTAAGAATATTCGTGCAATCAATCAACCCTATTGTTATCAAATATCGTTTATTTCAGTTAAATTTAATAGTTATCCAGAAATAAATAAAACAAAAAAAAACACATTTTAAAAAGAATTTGTACAATTTTACTTAATCTGAGATACTGATGAAAGCTTGTGTTAGAAGATAAAAAAATTTTTTTTTCAAAAAAGAAGAAATCATATTTACACATTCGACTCCAAATATGATGTAGATTCACCAGTTGTTCGAGTTTTGTTACTTCGTGTTTTGTTACTCATAAAAAAAATTAAAAGCGCTTTTATATAGCGCAAACTTTTCAAATAAATAAAAGTGGAAGTGTACCAAGTTGTTTTATTCATATTTTATTACTTATATAAAAATAATTAAATAAATCATAGTTTTTGCTTTCTAATGTAATGACACACGATGTTTCATTGTGTATGATTTGATATCAATCCTCGCTGAAGATTTCATAATACGTAAACGCAAACGTCGCTAAAATATTAATCTTTAAACTCTAATTAAATTTTCTGTTTATCAATCTTATATTATTTGTTTATAAACTTTTCAACCTTCGACCAATCATATTGATTAATTGGTTAAATTATTATTGCTTTATAATTAATTCTTATAAGACAGATGGTATTATTTATAAAGTTTTCAATAATTATGATTTTTATTATACTACATAAACATAATTAAAATAGTGTTATAGTGTTATAATACATATATTTATAGTGTGAGATGTCACAAAAAAAAACTCAAACGATATCTCTCTCTTAAATATATGGGGATAGGTTGATGATGTAATGTTTAATTACAATAGACTTATCAATAGAGACGAGAAGTTTGGAAGGGAATACGGATATTTAGACGTTTACAGGGCTTATGGGCTGTCATTGGCTAGGTTAAGTGGTCACTTTAAAATATATATACAGGGTTATTTTTTAGTCAGTTTACAAAAAAAAAACCTGAATTTAGTATCGTTAATAGATAGAACCCATTTCGATAAAAAAACATGTCCTTTCTCAAATAAGAAAAAAGAAAAGTGCACCCAAATGATTCCTCAGAAATAGTAAAGACTTGGTCACCCCTAGGCGGAGCGTCCGCCCCCTCCCCCCTTAATGGGACGGGACTGCGCGAGCGGCGTGCGCACCCCCACCGCGCGCACTCCCTTCCCTCGTCGCACTTACCCTTATGCGCCGCGCATGAACTCAGATGACCAGCTGTGAATAGGGTGTGCGTAATTTGCAAAAATTATAGGAAAAAAAAATAATTCATCGTAAAAATAAAAAGTACATGTTTTTTTTATTGAAATGGGTTCTATTAACGATACTGAATTCAGGTTTTTTTTTTGTTAACTGACTAAAAAATAACCCTGTATATACACCGTTTCCCACGATAAGACCGCGAAACTCCAGAGGGTGATTATTCATGATATTCTGAGAAAAAAATCTTAATAAAGTTTTTCAAAAAACTCTATTCTAATTTCTTTAAAAAAATGATTAAAATATGAATAAAAATTCACGCGTGTAATACCGTCCATTTTTGAACTGGCTAACACCACGTGACCTGCACCAGTTTCAGATATGAAATTCGAATTTTGAATGTCCGCACAAGGCAAGGTGACCAGAGCGGACCCCCACTCCTCCCCGCCCACCGCCACCCCGCCACCGCTAGCATTTCAAACAGAAGCCAGTATTACATAGTCGCTTTTTATTAATACTTTTTTTTAATTAATTATTAAAAATGCCCGGATCAAAAAACTTTATAAGGATTTTTTTTCTCAGAATACCATGAACAATCACCCTCCGGAGTTTCGCGGTCTCATCGTGGGACACGGTGTATATTTAACCGCCTCTACAGGCCAGGAGGCCCAATTACAGAGGGAACAACGTAACTAACAGGCTTGAGAAAAATCACTTTTCATTTTTGTTTTCCCACTGGGAATCGAACCCGGAACCTCCGTATCGTGAGGCCGCTACACTTGATGCACTCTCCATTATTTCAGAATCGACAATATAAATTTCAAATAGTCAGAATTAATAATTGCGTAATTCTGTACGTATTTATAATAAAATAAATAACATTATTTAAATAATGTCATACACTAGCCTCGGCAATTTGTTTCTCTGACTTGATAACAGAATGGTATTTACTTAAATACAATATTTACATACATTTGTCGAAACAAGCACCCACACGCTTTCCGCTACCTAGCGCATACAAATATTGAAAGTTGGGAAATTATCCATAGAATATTAAATACATGAAAATGATGTTTCATCGAACTTAATACACTCGTAATATGTTCAGACTGTTGTTAAGAGGATGTAAACACAATTTACGTAACTTTAAAGTAGCTGCTAAGTACCCGTGTCGTGTGTTTTGCCCTTCAAAAGTTACCTATCTTATCTGATATTATTTTGCATGATTTAAAAATAATATAATGTCTCATGCTTCTTTTATACGCAGATAAGGTAAAGTTTATGTATTATATGAAAATTGTAAATTATTTTGATTACTTGGCATATCTAAATTCTATATTCATTCCTTTGTTTGACATAAAAAAAAATTGTATTTTATCTAATAAATTATTTGACTGACTCAATCGATTTAATCATAAAAGACAATGAAATTAAAAGAAAATTATTATAATCATTGTAGCATTACATTGGTTATGTAAATAAACTAACTAACTAACTAACCATCACGCCATTTCACCGTAGGGGTAGGCAGAGAGGATAGAACGCCATACCACTCTGTCCTGACAGACTTCCTTTGCTTTCTTCTACATTCATACATCTTCTCATGCACATACGCCGGTTATTCCGACTTTTTACATGTCCGCTTTCAAGTACTTGACGTACTCGGTCATGCCATGTCTTTCTCGGCCTTCCGCGGCTTCTACATCCAGGCACGCTTGCATTTAAACTTCTTTTAGCCGTTCTTTCATGTAAATACTGTCTTAAATTTAGTTTTTTAAATTCTGGTAGGTATACATATTTTTAAAATTTATAATTCCACTGTTCATTAATTTTTTAGGCCTCTTATTGAAAGGTTTTTTTTTTTAAATCTTATTGTTTATATTACTTATATGAAAAATTTTATGAGAAGATAATTAAAAAAAATTTAAACTCATATTTGACATTTATATTGTACATTCGACTCCAAATATGATATAGATTCACCAGTTTTTGGGTTGTACTACGAGTTTTTTAGGTACTTCACATATAATGAATGTATTTATTTTATAAAATATTGTTAATAATTTGTTATATATCGGCAAGTTTCGATTTTTTGTGTTAGATCATTCAAAATTTCCGATTGACGTTCACGGACGTCATAGTATCCGGTGTCATTGTATCCGGGAAAATCCGACGTAGCTATTTTTTACCCGTGTCTTGTTATTTTGCGCTATCCTTCTACACCGACGCCGGTTTGTCGAAATAAAAAATAGAATCTTACAAAACCGCTAATATCAGCGTGACACACGCCAAACTTGCCTATTTTCGCGACTGGCAACGCGACATTCGAATTTCAAAATGGTATTCCAATAATTTATTATAAAACATCTGTCAGAAGCGCATAGAAGCTCCAAGGTCGAGGTGCCGCAGCCAACTTGGCGCTGTTCGCCGGCCGGCAATAATGAACACACATGTATAATAAATGGTTCGAACACATGTACCTATAATACTTAGTACAATACATAGCCGGTGCTTATTTTATAAACGCCATTTTACAATGTATCGACTGCTCCTAGAGAAAAATGAGGAGATATTTTGGATCAATTGAATTAATTATTTTGTGACAGCTGTTTCACACTGTCAGGTCATTAAATTTAACAGTCCGAAACCAAATATCGTATGATTTTCAAATAGTACCTAATTTTTTATTTTATTTATTTTCAAAAATAGTCCACATCAAACTATTCTATGAGTTTTTCGAAAATAAATCGAATAACAGAGGGTAAGTTGATAAATCGCAATCAAATGTGTGGAAAACTCATTTTAAAAAGTTATTAAATCACTACCTTTATTTAATGGCATTAATAAAAATCCACAAATAATTGAAATTTAGGACTTTTTGTCTCGGAACTGTCAATTTAAATCTATATAGCATACAATGTTATACCTACGTTAGTCTTCCGATGGTGTAATACGCGACGGAAAAATCTTACACACTGAAGGCCGACGCCGCCATTTTTTTTTCATTCCTCATCGCTTGAAATTAGAATTTAGAATCCGATCAGTGTTGCCACGTTTTCCTTTGTTTGACGTTTGGGATGCCAGCAGGAATATTGTATTCAAATTATAATGTAAATCCACATCTTTTTTTACGTCGGTCTTTATTTGTTTTGTAAATGTAGGAGCGTACAAAAATACTCTTCCGTTAAAAGACGTTACTTTATTGTTTAGCTTTTTTCTTGGCTGTTCTAATAAAAGAGTTAGGTTATTTGTTTTAAACAAATAAAAAACCTTTTATAGTAAAATTAGACAATACACAACTCAGAGCCCGCCCTACGCATCATTAAGAGAAAAATAAAATAAAAAACTTTTAACTGCAGGAGAATCATTATTTTCTAGCCAAATCGATGAACATGTATGGCTCTCCACATCTTTGAAATTCAATTTTCGAATACTGGAAGTCTAAAACGATTATTAGGTACAAATGTTATTGTTTGATTACTTTACAATAAAACTTAAATGACCCTATGCTACATTAATGATGGCAAAACAATTCTATCAATTTTCAGATTTAAAGGCGCAACACTTGATTGAGTGCCTACTTATTCCACGAATGATTTAGAAATTAAAACCACTCTGTGTGCCACTCTGCAAAACATAGAAAGCACACAACACTCTATAAAACTATACTTATTTATACACGGAGAGATCTCACAATGTGTAATAATAATGATCTTAATCTTGCAATCTTACTTCCAAGACATCGATTTAAAAAAAGCTTGCTTAAAATCTGATTTAAAAGAAAATTTACCTAAGTGTAGTAATGTGCTTACGTAAGTTTTTTAAATAAAAAGGCAATTTTTCAATCTTTTCACATGCAAAGTAAAATTAAAACGGATATAGTATCACTATCACAAATTTGAATTTTCTTAAATTGTCTCAGTACCTTCTCAGTACAAAAATAAGTCATCGACAATAGGAAATTCATACAAATTAGTTTCCCACATTCCTTCAAACCTTCACGCGCCTAATCCGCGGGATTGGCGCGCAATAAGGATATCGGCCATCTTGTCACCGGTAGCCTGTTGCCAAGCCCCCCGCCTCCCTCACCCTCCCCACCACCGACAACTGCACCGCGCACCGGTGCGGTGGCGGCCTTGAATAAATGCATGTATAATTTTCTTTGTGTGTTTTTACACTGCTGCAGTTTGCAATTGCGATCACGGTCACAGGGCCTGTCACGCTCGTTTAGTCGATTAAACGCAATTATTTTTTTGCGAATTAGATAAATATTAATTCATTGTACCCTGCTTCCCGTTTTCTTTCATTGTTAAAAAATAATAATTTCATAAAATGATTGCTCCTACTCCCGTACACATAATTTTCAAAGGCAGATTTTTTAAATACTTATATCCGCAAAGCTGTGACATTAATTTGTATAAAATGAAATTAATTTTCATGACACATAATTTGTGTCGCGAGACTGCTCATTTTGCTTTCGTGTAATAAATTATCTAGGTACACTGCACTTAATGTACCAATGCAGTGCCCTATGCACCATTATGTACGATTAAGGGGAAAATAGAGTACCTACGTAACATTGGATGAAACAGCCCAATACAGTAATGTTCTCTATTGATATTGAAAACTCCCTTCAATATCATAAGATCGGTTCTTTGGTTGGTCTTACTAATAGAATAAAGAACGTATCTAAGATACCTACAATCTATTTAAGCGTTTACATGACTTACGATCCTTCTTTACTTGCAGTTTTAACTTAACACTAGTTCTACAACGCTATGTTTTTTTATCTTTTGTTCTATGTTTTGCCATCCCTAACCCTGCACGTGTATGATGTTCGATTTTTAAATGTTTCCGCGAGCGCAGCGCCCACGGACCGTGTGCGCGATACATAATCGCGCAACAATATTATTTCTCTATATTCTATTACATCTGTATACTATTAAGCAAACACAATAAAACATCATAATGTTGGTAGTGTCATGTCGGTAGTCAGTAGCCATCTTTACCAAGGTCTTATGTAACCAATAACCATAGACAAATAGAACGCGGTTGTAAATTCTTGATCCTATTTGAAAATTGAACGAACTGACTTCGCTGCATAGATAAACGTTTTATTGCTGGTAATTTTTTGAAGTACCTATAATGTTTATAATATTTATCGTTTTATTGGTTCAATAACCATACTATAATCGAAACTGCTTTATGTATTTATTTGTCTTGGCGCCTTCGTTAAGTGGTTTAGTCTATTAGGCGTTTGATTAGAAATAACAGCGATATTATGAAAACAATGAAATACAATAGAGAATATAAGTAGGTCCTTTTTTTACTATGTATAATCTACAAAATTAAGATCATGCTACAAGTAGATTTTTTCAATAATATTCCTAGTAAAACATAGTTTTGTTTTAAAAAATGTGTTTTTTAACGAAAAATTTCGTTGTTATTTTTTATATTAGAATCAACGTGGATCTTATGTATGCATTTTTATCATCAAGCGTGAATGCTTATTAAGCACGCAACAATAAGAAACAATATTTTTTATTGCTTACGTTATTATTTGATAAAAGAAAATACGTAGATAGGTACTTACTTTTAGATTACTTGTTTTTATTGTCTTTTATCAAATGATTATTACGCGGTACCTACCTGCCTTATCTTTTCTTCACGCGCCGCGAAAATGCAAGCGCGCGGGAAACTCGGAATTTCCAACCGCGCTGTTGTCAGGCGGCCATTTTCCTCTCGAGCGTCGCTAGACTAAATGGCGACTGAAAGAGACGCCAGCCCGTACATATTATTTATACTATCGTAGCTGCACTTTTAGACTTGCATATTTTTCAACGCGTTATGAGGTTGCAGAAGCCGTTGTGTAATTTTCGGGCTGTCTCAACAATCTGGCAGCCAAATGCAGAATAAAAAATATCTATGTTTAAAACCTTACGAACGCGAAACGATTCCGTAGCGTTTTTTTGTTTTTTTTTTCAAACGGAATCGATTTAGATTTCGAAATTTGAAATGCGAAACTTTTCTTTAATTTTATCTCATCACGCCCACATAATACATAAGCTGTAATATTACGTTTCAAAACAAATATTCTATTTTACTAACATTAGGCATGAATTTAGAATTTATAGTGAGCTATGAGGATGTCATAGAACACAATTGTGTTGTACATAAACTTTTTTTATACATTATTGAATTCACATCAAATTAATTTAAGAATAAATATAATTTAGCTAAAAAATTAACTACAAACAAATCTAAATACTTGTAATAATGATTTTCAACCTATTTTAAATAACAATGGTTGTGCGCAAACTTAAAAAAAGCGGTTCTTGGTTTTTACACACTTTTTCTAAGTTCAATTTAGTTAAGATCGACCTAGATAAATCGTGTCAAGGATTCAAAGTTCATTCTGGCATAGCAATGAAACAAACGTAATGTAATATGGAATACATAATGTGTACCGTGTACCTGGGTAGCGATTAGCGATTACAAAAAATGCGAATCTACAGAGTTGCCTTATGTGGTCGAATCGTCGTATTCAAGCTGTCTAAATGCAACTTAAGATGTCTTTAGAATACCTGCGTTTGTTTTAAACTTATTACAATGGTTGTCTAATTGTAGCTCGTTTGTGATGGTAATTGGTTAATATATTAACTCTACGGGAGGTATTTCACGCCTCGTTATTTATTACTTAGTTACAAATTAGTAACAAATAAGCATAGAAAGCCTTCACTACAACTTGAGACGTGTTTTCCATGTAAATTCACATGCGAATCGTGTGCGTCCAACGTTTGTAAAGCATTTTATATAACCTGGCGATTTATGAATGAGGGATGCCATGTCGTTTAAAAAAACGACAAAAATAAAAATTAATTGTATTTTAAATGTGTGTTTAAATTCATGAATAAATTTACCACTACTTTTCATTATAAACACTTAATGTGCATAGGGCACTGACTTGGAACACCTTTATCTTCCTTCACCACTTTTCGCTCCTATGTGGAGCATGTGGACATTAGATCCCTCCCTATCGAGGCATCTCGCTCTCTCGCCTCATCACACTACATCCGTAAGATGGTCGTCGACGGTCTACCAGGACTGCGGGATCCTGCAGGCGTAAAGAAGATGCAGCTCGGGTTCAGGCTGGTTCAGAATGTGGTACGCCAAAGTATATCAAGTATTATGTGAAGACAAGAGCATTAAGCTTACGCTCTAGAGCCACTCCAAGGTATCATACATGAAACATTAAAGTTGAAAAAAACATTCACTTCACGCATGGTAGTTCAACGCGTTGACCACTACGGCGGACAGAATGAAATTAATAATAATATAATAAAATCGATGTACCTACTTTAGTTTTTTTTAAAGGTTATGTTTAAAAATCTGCAAAAATGGTCGCCGTTTGGTCGATTTTCTGCGTCGTGAATAAATCTGTCTTAGCTGATGTTGAAATTTAACGACTTATGTGAGAAAATACTAGTTTTCTCTGTTCTCACCTGTCTCTGGAATAATTCACAGAGCGTACCAGCAAATCTCACAAGGAAATTTCGACACTCTACTTCGAATGCAGTCCACACTCTAGTTGCGTTATTTGATAAAACTACAGCGACAACTTTACTTTCATAAACGTGTGTGGGGTAGTCAATTTTATTTCTACGGAAGGAATGGGCTAGGAAAATGACTTTGGCTTAATATTTCAGTCAGTTTAAAGAGTTTTGTTTTCACTATTTCTACTACTTTCCTCTATCCGTACCTAATGATGCACAGTCACTGTTTTGATACACCAAGTGCAGTTTATCTTTATTAATGATTACATGAAGGCAATATGATCAGTTAATCAAGGTATTACACATAAAATTATTTGCTATTTATTTTATTTTTAGTAAAGATTATCAACTAAGTCGTGAAAAATTCCACCTCGAGGGAACTCTTTAATGATTTGTTTTGGATGCATTGAACACGTTTTCATCACGTGAACATTCTGATAAAGTCACGATTTCCCGCGTGATTTACCTAAATAGGTCAAACTCAAAACAGATACATATGCTTTGATTGGTTAGGCATCTAACAGCTTCTAGTAAAAGCTTTCTAAAGCACAACGTCCTTTTTGCCGTATCCCCTCATATTTGAACATCTTTGCTATTTACATTAGAAAATTACAGCTTGAATGAAATGAAAAATGCCATTAGGATTGTTTTGACAAGAGGCGCCATCTACTGTGCGCTTCCCGCGCAAGTCGTTACATAACCTCTAAATACGCACGACTAAAGTTAATTTTGTAGGAGTGTTCCGTGCATACAAACCTTACTGACATTTGACATTAATTGCGCAATATAAGCCTTCTTATTACGCTGTGCTTCTGGTGCATAGTTAGGATTTGCATACTGTACGTTACCTACATTAAATTTAAATTGTACTCGTAAAATCCACATCACAAGCATCCATGAGACCATACGCCTTATGTTTTATTAGATTTCATGGTAACGGTTCTATCGAAAGACATGATCGTTGTTTTAATGGCCGGCTTTATATCCATCTTCAGATATAAACACAGTTGTTTGTCTTCGTATTTAAATCTTTCAGTCTTATTTCAATCAGTTGAGCCGTTAAATAAAATCTATTAAAATGCATTATTAATCCTCCTTGTAACGGCAGAGTGTAGACTTCACAATAATTTCATAAACATATTAAAAATAAATGGCCTTAAGTTTTTTTGTGGAATGAAATAGCAGCAATTCTTGGTCAAATTTCAGAGTAGGTACTGGGTATTTTACATATCGTTGGAATAAATTTTTATCTTTAAAAATCTTTAAAATTCCTGGAGCCAGTTTACAATAATAACTCCTTTTAACCCTGCCCTACTAAAGTAAAATCTGTCTTTTTATAGACTCTGCTTTTTATTATACCAGAAATTTACTGCATTCACTAACATTCTTAAATGTCTTTTATGTCAGCCAATAGCTAGGACTGAACAATATGAATATATGTAACATTTTGGTCGTACTACATAAAAATACAGTACTACATAAATACTAAAAATACTATAAAATACTACATAAAAAACTACATAAAAATAAATGTATTGCTATTAAAATACTTTAACTTTAATATCAAATGCATTAGATGGCGCGTTCAACTCGCTGGTGGATGATTCTTGATTCGTATGCATAAATACAAAAAATCAAAAATGTTACCTGGTGTGGATATTCGCTAATAAGCGGAATGGGGAATGTTGATAGTACCTACATAAAGTGGCCACTTAACCCAGCCAATGACAGGTCATAAGACCCCTGTAAACGCTCGAATATCCATATTCCTGAATTTGAAAAAATTCTACCTCATCTCTGTAAGGATATAAATAAAAAAATTAAAAATGAATATATGTATTATCCTCACACACATTTTAGTATTATGTATTATGTATTTAACAAATGGGGGGGGGGGGGGGCTTTTTTTGAGCTTACGTAAATACTTCTGACTAATTACCCCAAGACTTTCAGTCTTCTAAAGCTAACCGTTCTTAAATTTTCTCGGATGAAATTCTATTTTACTTTAAAAAATTTAGTCTTTATCATATGTTTGATACAGAATTTCTCCGAGAGTTGTTTTGGCAGGTTCTCATTGAATGTGTGCATCGTAGAGGATGCTCTTGCTTGTTTATACTGCTCTTGAAGGTATTCGAAATATCAACAATCCATCTGAATGCAGAAATTTGGACTGCGGCCAAAACACCGCACGAGTTGGCAACCAAAACTATCTCGCAGTCCTTCAATATTCAATTAATATAGATAAATTTTAAAGCTTCTGACATATCAATTATTTAAAACCACTGTCTGCAACGCGCTGTGTTAAGTTTTAAAATCTAATAAGTCTAGTGTTTAAAGTGTTCAGGGAGGGAAAACATTTATTCACAAGCGTGCCCTACATTCGACTAAAATCGATTGTAAATTATTGCTAATTTGTGGATATCAGGATGTATAGTTTATTTTCATGATATTATACTAGCTTTTAAAGTTGTTTTTGGGGAATGTAGTGTTCCGTTCTTGAATTTGAGACGAATGGATCTCATATGAAATTTCAACTGTCGCTACTGATTGGGTTGCCATCTTTTGTATTATTAACTATTGTGATTATATATTAAATCTAAATAAAGAAATGTTTTGAGCTGAATTAAAGGTTCTTCAATATTATGCTGTTTGCATGAAATATATATTTTTTTTTATTTATACAAAAATAACATTACATAGGAAAAAGAAAAATAATGAATTTTTTTCTTTTTCGATCTAATGCTCCCTAGGAGTTTTAACAATAAACACATCAAAACAAACTTAACACACACTCAACAATAGAAATCAATATTAATTTATACCTACCGTTTTACTTTAAATGCTGAAGTTAATTATTTTAAGTCGTTTAATGGCATTACACCGTTTAATTTATTAATTACATGCTTTTTCTGGTTAAATCTCTTTAGAAATGAAAGCGCTTGGTAGCAATCTGTCCGCCCATCAACTAATACTGCTCCTGTTATCAACTCCCACATTAAGCGAGATTATTCATTGTATAATGATTAATAGGTACTTACCTTGTTTATTGTTCTGACTCCTAAAATGGATTTTCAGCTACCGATAAACAGTTTAGTAGCCGAATTCTTTTGTTTCCTTTCTTTTGTTATCTACTATTAGGTACCTTATTATATTTATCTAGTTCTTATCGTCATTTAGATAACAGAAACTGGACATCTTGTCTGAACACGTTTAGTTTCCTCGTATCATTTGTGACATCTAATCACAAATGGTTATGTACAGCTAGGTTACAGCCCATTATCATATTTTAAAACATTTCCAAAGATTCCATTTTAAATTGAAGCGCAATTGGAAACATTTGTTACGTCCTAATGAAAGAACTATTGAGCCATGGCTTAAAAGCACTGCCCATAAATGTCAACATTAATGAAACGAAACAGCTGTAACCTTCAATAATCGATTAGTTCTCGCTTGGGATGGAAAGGACATGCCTTTGGTTTTTGTGTATCACTTTTTTACCTCCTGTTTTTTCTTTTATGTTCACATTTGTAATTTGTATTCTTCCCATATTTCCACTAGCGGGTATCTCCTTAGGCGGCTCTGCATATCATTTGAAAACGTAATGTCCTCATTGACTTTATAAATCTGGTCTATAAAAGCGCACGCCTTATTCCTTCTATGCTCTGTGACGTAAAAGGAATCTTTCGGGGTCACCAATGTAAGTTTTATTGTCAATGTTGGAATGACATAAAATAGAACGAATGGTATTTCTACAGTCCACCTGGAAACTATTAATTAAATGGAAATAAATTAACTTTATTTATAATTTTGATTCTGTTATATCATAAATAGCTTAGGAAGAGTGCTCTTGAAATTCTGGCAGCATTATTAGAACAGCTTTAAAAATAAACCTAGCCCTTTTGCTGGCTTTTTGCAAACTCTTACTATGTGTTCAAAATAGATTTAGGAATGAGGTTCTCATTTCTTAAACTTCTTTCGGATCTTATTTTAACTTTTGGCACTCCGTTTTTGCTTCGTTAAAATCCCAAAAGATTTTATATTACATCGTGTCTAAAATTTATCATCTGGCTTGTAGGTAGGTGGGTACCTAGTTAGTATAAATATTGCAATCAACTTGGTTATGATCCACATTAGTAATATACTTACCTATTCAGGATGCCATACAGGAAGTGCCAACATAAGGTTTATGTCCATCCATCTGCACGTGAACCATTGACATCACGTAGAATCTCATTAGAGCTACATTTAGGTAGGTACTGCGTAGTCTTCACACTTCACAAAAACCAAACAAAACAAGATATTATTGATAGCAACATAATTTAGTCGAGGCCATCATTTCCAAAACAATAATACACACAGGGCCTGCCTTCCGGGTCGGATCGTAGGTTTGTGTTGATTGTACCTGTAGGTAGGAGCCAAGGACGCCATTTTGTTATGCATCCAAGGCGGGCATCTTGTGCGTGCGCCTATTGTGCCGGCTTAATTGTGCGGAATGGAGATGAGCTGTGAGCTGTGAGCTGTGAGCCGGCGGCGAAACCCACGCGCAATATATTACATTTGAATTTTATACGCAATGGACTAGAACAAGATGCGTGGTGAAATTTGCTAGCGTATAAATAAAAATATTCCATCTAGAATGTAGGGAGGTAGGTTGGTAGGTACCTCTTGTTGCATGGTACACGCTCTGTAAAGCCGGTCGAGGCTGCTCTGCAAGCCTTACTAAACTTAGTCCTTCCTAAGGAATCTTCTGTTGCCATGACACGCCGCTTCTAAGTCGCCGCTAATCGTACTGTAACGAATTGGTTCAATGATTTTCTACCAGCTTTTTCTTTTTTAAGGTCTATCTAATACCTACTGCTATTCTTTGAATCATTGTTCCTGCACGCACAATGACCTTTATGGCTACACCAGACCCGCAAGCAACTCTGATAAAGCATTTTATGTTATCATTCAATGGTTACACAATACATAAACTATGTATGTATCTGTAAATTGTCATAAGTACCTACCTAGTAGCGCTTTGGATTATATGCATATGATAAATTGCTTCTTATTAATCAGATCACAATTTTTCCATCTAAGCAGATTTTTAACATGCATTGAATTTGCAATTTGCTGCAACGGTAAAAATCTATCAATCTTTCCTAGAATAACAATTATTTTTGTTAATTCTTATAGGTTTGTAATTATGTAGTGTATAGAAAAGGGTGTGGTACTTACTAATTTGGTAGTCAATCATCGACCTAGGTATTGAATTATTGGTTTTACTTGAATAAAGCAACTGAACAGCATAGAATTTATCCTATAAAATAGTTGCAAATTATTTCAGAATATTCGTTTGTCCCAGTCGGCGACAGTACCGTATAATTTACTTCCAAAAATACCTTCAAACTTTGTTGCTTACCCGTTCTTGTTGCTAAGCTTTTATTAGTACATACCAGACCTGGATACTTACATTTACCTCAGAAGCGGTAATATAAAAGCAAGGACTCTATCTACTTTTACGCAGGTACATAAAATATTGTTGTCTTTCTTGGTACATTATTGATTTCTATTGACTTTTGGTGTAAGGAACACAGAGGACAACGAACGCAGCAACCTTTGGTGTCTACTGATATCAAGCGTAGGCGTTGCGGCTGACTGTGCCAAATACTACGTATTTCTCCCGATTTCGCCTATTTTACAAAGCATCAGGTTCTCGCTGTCCTGGACGTCCACTGCTGACCATCTGTCTTCAGGTTATGTCAAACTACGGGACGTGAACCTGGCTAGGGAGGATGCAGGAGAACTGGCGGCCTATCGCTTGGCTCCGGGGCAGTTTGTGGAATCCATGCGCGGATATGTAATGATGATGATGAACCCTTCGAACAAGAATTTCAGAGAAGTGACATTCCATACTACCGTGTCTAGGTGTCTAGTTCCCCACTACGTCACTAATAGGCATCTACGTCATCACTAGACATCTACGTCACACGTTTCGTGTATTGGCCAAAGTGCTGGAGACTTTGGACGGTGGAGTTTGATAATAAGTGGTGTTATGATATTAACCCTAGGAAGCGTATATTTTTAGAAAATTTGTATGGAAAAGCTACTTCAAGTGAATTCTTGTTTGAAGAATGAATCTAATTTTTGCGGTCAATCAGTCGTCAAACTGTCGGATTATCTCCTTGTTTTTACGTGTTCCCATTCTGAAACCAATAAATAGAAGATATTCTTGTCAACATGTTTATCAGAAAATATTATCAATTCATCTGCGGTTGCGTTCAAAAAATACCAAAGGGCTTTTCTTCATGGCATGTTTTCTTTCCATATGTCGTTTGATATTTTAATGAAAATATAGATAATATTTAATAGATTCTTCTTCCCAAAAAACTCCTATTGAAGAGGATTTCTTTACAATTTATTTTTCATTATCAACGAGTTTTATATCATAATGTATCAAATCGTGCGATATTTTTTATTCTCGGTAAGGTAAAATCGATCAAATGAATATTGACTATAAATAAAAAATCGTGGTTTTATTATAAAGGAAAGTGTTTTTATGACGGTAATAAAATAGTTTTTTACACGATATTCTTAATTAGCACGATTGCATTATTGATAAAACATTACAGGAAATTGTGAACAATATAAACTGCATAAACATGGCTTCCCTTGCATAAAAAATTTCCGTCAATTAATATGAGTAATTTCCACGAAGGTATAAAAATTGATATTTTGAATCACCATGATTTTAAATTATTTCAAGAGGACGGACCCTCTTCATCCCAAATCCCAAAATGGCGTCTATTTCGTTCATGTTTCTTTTTTTCAAAGGTAAAATCAAAGATTATTGACGGTTTTATCCCCATTGCCTGTTCCGACAAGTTCGTGATTACTTTTTCTCGATTCAATTCATTTCAAGTGATTCTTCGAACGCGTTGTTTATTTTATTGACGTTAATTTTTTTGTGTGTTTCCCGCGCATTAAAAAAGTAGTGCGTAATATTTTAATATTTTATCTGTGGAATGTGTTATCAAATTCTAGGAATTTCCAATGCAACTTTGTTTCAAATGATTCAGATATTTACATTATTTACCTATTTGTCTATCCATGTTTTTACAGCAGAAAGTTTCTATGATAAATTGGTCGTTTTTCTGTTTTTTATTCAAAATAATCCCTAAAATTTACGAAAAAGGTAAGTTTTTAGGTGTAGAATTTTAAATAAATAAATAATTTTATTGTTATTACTAGGTGTATTTATCATTTTTTATCAGATACAAAAAAAATTCATTGAGAGGTTATGAGTACTTTTTCTATCACCTGAGTGCATAGAAAATGTAGTAAATCGAATAATGTTGCCAGACTAAAAAAAACACTTATCGAAGTAACCTACTAAAGAAAACCCGATAATTAAATCTCGCGATATCATTAAATTTAACCGGATATTTGCAATTACCTGATATAATTGCGAACTACTGACATTTTATGTTCTTAAAAATATGTAAACGGCTTCCTATTTCGGCTTTCTGAATAAAGTTTTATTTCATAGTATGTTTTTATCTTTTTATGCATACTTATTACTTATATCATAATGCGGAAGTAAAACTCAATGTCAACACAATCAATTAGAATATTAATATTGTGGACACATTCAAGCGAAATATTATTCAAATTATCCATATGACAATAGATATTGAAATTATTTCTCGTTATGTCATCTATACATAAATTAATAGTGTATTTTGCGTGCATTAACTGAGCTACCTTATTTTTTAAATGTAGGCTAGTAGATGCCTTTCAAACGTTAATTATCTCAAATTTATTTTGATAAATTACCTAAATTCGAAAGCTTTTTTCTTTAATTACAAATCTGTTAAAAATTGACATAAATATATTACCTTGACCTATTAATGAAAATATGCATGTAAATAACAACGATCTGTGAAATTTCGGTGGCAAACTATTTTTCTAGAAATATTTTCTGTTTTTCTGAATCTTTTTTGCTTTAATTCAACTTTGTTTGAACATTGGTATCGTTTTAAAATCAATAGTTGATTTGATTTGATTTTAATTAATTATGTATAACTATCTACTGTGAAATTTTTCGTGGCTGCAAGATATTTGACATGTATTTTCTTTAATAATCGCGCTGTCTATTATTTTCCCTGCAATTTATGCCGTGCGTTTTAAATTCGAATAGCTTTTCTGTACCGTTCTTTGTTTGAAAATGAGTATCGTTCTAAAATCGTTAGTTTTCCCGCCCGCGGCCATGGATCGGAAACGCGTTTGCCTCGTAGAAGGGCTGGGCCGGCCGGCGAGCGATTGGGTTGCACAACACGTTGCAGACCTTGGGAAGGTACCAGGCGACCAACCGAGCGTGGCGGTTGGCGGTTCTAGATTCTAAAATAACTCACTCCTAATATCGGGCCCAGTTCGCTAGGAGCGAGATGCGAGATGTGACCGCTGAATGGCCATGTACTCCTGGTACCCCGGTAGCATTTTCACTAGGAATACATACGACTGGGAAATAACGTTAAATTGAATCACATACCTTGTAATAAAAAACACTGAATGATTTACAAATGGAACACTCATGCGCTGGCCAAAACTTATATGATTTTCTTAATAACATTTTTGTATAATTTTTTTTTTTTTTTTGCACATAAGAGTTTCTCTACGCTTACATATGTACTGTTACATGTTAGGCATCTATTTTTTATAGTTACCGTTCTTTATAATCATTTAAGTAATGACCGAATCGCTGTAATAAGACCCTTATATTTTAAGCCTGTTTGTCTAAATGCCAATGACGTCCTATACATCTGACGTAAACAATTAAAAAAACGCTAGGTTAATCAAAAATCTAGCGTCTGTATAAATAAATTTAATGCATTTAACCGTGAAATTGGTACATAACAACAGAATTTATTTAGATGACATTGATTTTGAAGAATAATAGTGTCCTATGTTATTGTATTGTATTATTTGTAATTCAGTAGGCTCGAATTTAAACATTATTCCTGTAAGCTGGTATTGATTCATAAGTTTTATATTTGTACATTTCACTGTATTTTACTTGAATAAATGCACGCAGTTGATTATTTATTTTTAATGTAGCGAATTTTAATTCTATTGCATGTGTTTTTGTTCGCAAAACCTGCTCAACTTTGACGTTTTGAAATCAATCATTGTTACGTCCCGTTAGCCCCTTATTAGCCTTGAAAAACGGTAACATTAAAAAACACAACGGTATTTACGTTTTTAATCCAATATATTATCTACGGAAAACTCACGAATAAGTAATAACATTACAAATCCGTATAGTTATCCATATTTCATTGAAAAAATAGATATATCTTTAAGGGCTAGATTCAATATTATTTTTTATCGATTAGTAATTTTTAATTGGATACGTTTTTTAATTTTTTAAAGCTAATTAACCAAACCCGTGTAAGCTGAAGAAATAGAAAATTGTTCTACAAACTGTATTTACTGTTTGCACATATAAATACTTCATTTCAGCGAACATGCCCTGCCAACATTTGTGTTTAGCGATGACCAGTCAATATAAATATGTTTTTCATCTGGAGTAGGTTAGTGAATGAATGCTTGTTAAAACATTATTTGACAAGTTATCACCATGAATTAAAATTTCTAATTAATAAAACTTAGCCAAGAAAAGCGCGAATAGAATTAATTTCCCCGCATCGGGTAGGCTAGAACGAAAAATGGATCCTACTGGCGATTTTGTACATTATTCAAACGACCTGTTTTACTTTATAAAACTGTATCTCGTCTTGCATGATAAACCCTTGAAAAAAATTAATTATTCGCTCTAAAGACGATTACCCAAGTAAAGGACCTTTTCTATTCATATATTTCTTTATTCAGGCTTATCATGGGTTCGAATTAATTCATAAATTATGTATCTTTCATATTTTATATGATTTCTAAAATTTCTTAAACTATGGGATTTCTTGTGTACTATATATTTATTTCTATTGTAAGTTAAAAATGTCCTTCGATATTAGTTTCTGCAAAATATATACCTTAATCCCTAAATGACAAAACAATATATTCAAAGATAATTTTTTGTTAAATCTTATTGGCGAATAAAGAAAATAGGGCAAATTTGTCGATTAAGTATTTCGATTTCGATCTTGGGATCCAACTCCATTTTTATGATAATTGAAAAGTAATAACGAAATCACCAAAAAATGCTTAAGTAATAACACTATAGCCTAAAAAAACCGATTAACCGCATGCCATAAAGTGTCTTTAAATATATAAATTCTTATGCTATCACCGTAAATAAATCATTCTAATAATTTTGTTTTCTATCTTTAACCATTTCATATATGAAGACTCGACTATCATAATATCGGCGGTGTGGGAGTTCGCGGAGTATAAACATCGTTAAATTTTTCAGTTTCTAAGTCGGAACTTATCTTCTGAAAAATGGCTAAACAGGAAGAACTGAACGCTTTAATATTCTTTTTCTGCAAAGTTGTAAATTCAGTGGAGTAATAATGTATATAACCGTCGCATCCTTTGCGAGCAAGCAGCGACTAATTCCGAACACATCTTGGCGACATTCTCTCTAGCGAGGTCGCATAATATTTACACTTTCTAAGTATATAAGACCCTTCGACCTCCAAACTTTAAAAAGCCTTTGACTGATGAACGTATTATAAATAATAAGAACTAAGAACGTACCTTAAGTTAAGTTCGGCTGTGTTTAAAATATTAATTTTTAAAATATAAACCCTGTTGTTGGTTGTTTAAAATGGATTCCGCGGAGCACGAAAACAAAATGCAGTACATGAAATCTGATAACTATTCTAACGTAAAAATATGTACATAATTGTATCGAAACAAAATGGAACAAGTAATGGTAATTATCTCGCGATAAGTGACTCTTGGAGCGTTTTGGGTACGAGATTGCATTCTTTTTTCGTAAAACGAAGAACAAAACGTAAGATCGAAAATCTTCTCTTATCTTGTCAAACATTTTGTTGTCCCAAACAACACGCCGAATGCAAAAACATAACCGAATTGAAGGGGTATACAAGACCCTTTTATTTTGAGAACGGAATAAAGAATCTTTTGTGCCTCAACCTAAGTTGTTTAATACAGATAACATTTAAAAAATTGAGATTGTTTCCATGACCCGCTGGGAGGGTATCTAAAAGAAAAAAATCTTGCGACTTCCCAGCTTTTAACGGTTTATATGTTTTACTATCCTTATTTCCAACATGTATGGTGCCTTATAGAACAATGAGAAACTCAATGAATGAGATGGAACTATTGATGTAGAATCAAAACATTTTTATAAAATGTGGATTAGTCTAGGCGTTTACACCCATTTATGACCAAAAAAATAATGTCACTTAGGACGGACCTAATTTTAAAGATTTTTAGAATACATATTCTTATGTATTTTTAATGTTATTACAACATTCCCCAATTTCTAATTATAAATCATCATCTGAATACGCAACCAAAATATGTCAATTTTTTTAAAACTAGAAAACAATGTATTATAATGAGGAAATTGAACGCAGATTTCAAACATGAAGTTTTCACGTAAAAACCTGTTTGAGCGAGAATTCGTAATATCGCTTTCATTTACAACGACTCTGAATTTCTGATACCACCGGTGATCATGGGTTTTTCTCGTTGAGAAGATACAATGTTAAGCATAAACTATTTGTAGATCAAAACCCCTTTTTAAACCGGTAAACGTGGTAATGGTTTACCTAATGGTATTGAAAGTCCTAATCCCATATCACTATAAACTATTTTGGGTAATTGTACTTACATATCAAACGACTTTTAATTTTGTGTGTAAAGAAATTTAAATTTTATTGTTTAAACATTTTTACACAATTACGCATAATCTGCTAGGGAAAAAATATATTTTTATACGATTTTTACCGTTAATTCTGCTTCAAGCTTTGTGTTTATTTTTCTTTTGAATTCACTATAAAAATTATCATATTTCATTCCTCCTGTGGAACGTGATTGGGCAATAGGTGGAGTGAATCAATAGTTTCTTTCTCAAAATATTCTATGATATGAACCTCTTATTCGCGCTAATTTTTAAGTGTTATCCATAGCCATCGAAAATTTGTCTCTGGTACGATTTGAAGCTTTCACGCGGGCGTCTCACTTTCATTCGTAAATCAGTAAACTAGTTTGTGCTTAAATCGAGGGCTTCAGGCGGGACTTGCTGTGTATGATAAGCCTTTGTCGCACGTGTAACATGACTTCCGACAAATATTAATATCCTTAAGGATTTGTAATTTCATTGGTGTGCGGTGCCTCTAGGGAACTCCATCGATATTTTACGTTATTTCAATCCTAAATATTTCGACTATATGGCAGTATTGAAAAACAGATGCTTACTTTGATAAGAACCTACTAGCATCAACTGAAGCGTAAGAAATTTTTACATGAATCAAATAAAATTATCAAGCCATCACTTCAATTCGTGCACAATGCAGTCTATGAGTTGTTTTCATCATGCAGCCAAAATTAATTATTTAGGTCCATACAATGGCCATGCAGATGTACTGCATTTAAATTTCCAAATCTTACTATGTAGTAATCATTTTGAAAAGCATTGCTTAGAACCTCCAAGGTATAAATGAAAAAGTTAATGCTTTGTAAATAAAATCTTATTATTTACGAGAATCGAAAACGTTAGCCATGCGTTTTCATTCTACGGAGGCGGACCAGTTTTTATAACTACTTATGCCGGACAATACAAATAACTTGGTTACAATACTGATAGATCGATGATTTTAATTATATTTCAATTCTATAATAAAGTCTCGATTGCATACGATAGTTTTAAATTGGCTTTCGATTGCATCCCTAACCCAATACAACCGATGAAACAGTATCAAAATCTATCATAGCAAACAGTGAATTTAGGCTAATCCAACCAACCCACGCATCATAACAAGAATAGCTTTTTTACACAACGTGACACTTTCGGTTCCCAAACTCTTAACACGCCACAATTTTCTGCATCGTTCTCTGACATTTTAGTTGCCCACCAGTAGCCAATAAAATTTGTATTTAGGCCTATGCATTTTTACAAAAGTGTGGTTATTGCATCTGATTGATTGCACGGAGAATACTAAACATTGTTAAAATTATTGGCGTACCTTCAAATACCATGTTCGTTCATATCCGATACGTATTTTTCGCCTACACCGTTGATTTTAATAAAATTCTGCCTCAACACTTGGAACGTCATTTCATCCACGTGCCTGAAACATGAAGATTTATCTGATGGTAATCTATTACGTATTATCCGATATAGGGATCTTTTCGATAAGATTCTCAAAACACATACGATTTTTCGTTTCAAAATTGTTCGTATTGGATTCTTTAAAATCGCTTTTATTTAAATCGTTTGTTAATTAGATTGGCATTATTACTTACTACTTATATCCGAGTTCTCTACGCTCATCTTCTCTTAACTGTTAAATTTCAATGAGTTAATTTTACCTACAGTTTATTTTATATAGCTACCTGCTTATATCGAGTTGTAGAAAACTATAGCAACACCTGTGTCATACTTCGTCATATTTTACAGCCTGTATGTCTAGTCTAATCATAATGACGTCATGAAACTGACGTAAAACAGGCATACAAAACGCTAACATAAACTCATTAGCTGCCTCGAGTTGGCATTAAAAATTATTGCATTATGCATTAATTTACGAACAATGGACTCGTCCTTTGGTATTGAACTTGTATTAAAGTAATACGTATGTTATTGTATTGTATAACTTGTAATAAAATAACGATTAAGTTGATAGTTGATAATATTATGTTTGGTCGTAGATAATAGTCACTTATTATCACTTTGGTGTAAACATTTAACACTGTATGATTTATTATGAAAACAGCACGCAGCTGCACTTTTTATTGTTTTATAGGTTGTGATGCGTATTTTATATTATAATAGCGCGTAATATTCAAAATCAGGGTCGATTTTGATTTTTTTAAAATTTGTTTGTTTTTATTATTATTTTTTATTATTATTAATATAAAACATACATACATGTATTATATTCCCGGAGTTAAAAAAACTCATTTTGGGACCGGTATTATAAACATTTATAATTACATATTGCACAATCAAACACGAATAAGAAAGACGATACAAAAATTAACACATTCAATCTTAATCCTATACATCATAACTATCATTGAAAAACATATTTAAATACAAATCTTTAAGGGCTGTACTATGTATTAATTAATTTATTTTTAATGCATTGGGTAGTTTATTATATTGGGATTTTTTTACCGAATTTTTTAGATCGAAATATTGGAATGTGGAGGTTTTTTGAATTACGTGTATTGTGGCCATGAAGCTCAGAATTAAAAATGTTTTTCAAACCTGTATGTGCTGAATGATTCAATATGGCAAGGTTAGGATTTGTGATTTCATGTAATGGTATTACTTTGAATGGGAGTATTTCTGTCTGGCGATATATTTGTGATCTAGCGAAGTTTTTCAACAGTTTGTGTTCAACAAACCTGCTGTTACGTTGTGGAATAGATATCATGTTACGTTACGTTACGTTACACTGATACCGTACTACGTCACCGAGCTATTTTTTGACACATCGTGACGTAGTTGCGACGTTGACGGTTGAAATAATTAACTACGCTGTAAACGTGTTACGAGATAATAATATTACGTATGTACTGAATGTTGTTATGTTGTTATCCTAAATTTCATGAATTAAACACACCTTTTGATAACGTTCACTGTAATTACATCTTCATCTTGGTCTTAGATCTATTTATGAGGATTAAAAATCAAACTGATTGTTACATTAAGCAGCTCATATAGTGGTTGACTGTCTTCGGAAAAACGATACGCAGGCCCCCCCCCCCCCCCCCCCCCACCCCCCCCTAGTTTTAAATAAATAAACACCAACAAATATCTTCTTATTTGCTATAATTTATTAATGTATAAAGAAATTTCCCAATTAATATCGGTTGTTCTTACTCGCATCTAAAACAGAATGCGTAAATCAGTGTCATATCTCAATCGTTTGAGTCATAGAGTTTTCTCAGCTAATGCACTTATCCTGAGATAATTGCGTGCCTGATATGAGAAAGACTGCTCCATCATATTACAGTAACTAGGTTTAACGACTACCTAGTGTAAGGAAGTGTAGAGATAGAGTATAATTTGGTTGCGTTATGAGTCGGTATACAATACGAGAATCCGTGTCAGTAATATCTCAGTATTGAGATTCCTGGGAGACATTGATTCTCCGTAAGTGATTTCACGGTGGGTCGTTAGACCAATTACTGACCACTAGTAATAATTTATTCATTTACGAAAAATCGTAAATAAATCTAAAATTTTTATATTAAGTATTCAAATATAATTTTACACGAATACTGGATTCAAATAATACTTGAGAGATATTGTGTCATAATAATATTTATAAATCTATAAGGCTATTAAATTATTCAAACATCGGTATTTTTTTTAAATGCTTCAATTAATAAATGTATTCATTTGTAAAAAAAACGTTTTCTTGTAAAAAATTGCTTCAATTAAAAACTCCCTGAAAATAACATCAGATTGAATAATTTAATACTTTATTGATTTATTGGTGGATAAACGCGATAACATTTTAGAAAGAAGACGATTGAATGTTAGAAAAATAGGTACTTGATTGAAAAAAGGAATCGCATATTAAATTGTTTGTACATTTTTATTTAGCTATAAAAAAAATCACACAGCTAGTATAATACATTGTTTTCTTCTATTTCATTACTTATAACCTATAATGTTTATGTACTTATAATGTTTTTATACTACACGTAATACTTATTTATAACATATAATATACCCTTTTTATTAAACTTAAGCTCTTCGAACAATTATCGTCATCTGGCAATTTGTCAGATTTGTGATATTTGCATCTCGTTTCATACTAGACACTTGGGTGTCTTAAAAGTCATAGAGAAATAATATATTTTTCTTAGGTTAAGACCATTAAATCTATGTAATTATGTTTATTCTCTTTTTTCTACATCTATAGAATCCAAAGCCTTTTAATAAAAGTAACCCATTGCATACGTAATAATGCTACAGTTTACACACCAAAACCATTCAACTGAAAAGGAAACGTGGGGAATGTAAAGAAATATTTACGTAATTCTAATCCATTCTCTTCAATAAATTAAACAAAGCACATAAAAAAAAATCAAAGAATGTCTTTTTCAAACAACTCGTTTCCATTTCGGGTATTTTAAGTACATTTTAGATTCAATTAAAATCCCCTGTAATAAATACGTAAATACACCCAAATAAAACATTTATTCACCTAATTTAATTCACATATAAAATATATATATTTATGCTCTTATATTTTATTGATAGATCTTTTGCACGGTAAATTTTTTTGTTAAGCAATAACATAATTTTATATTATTCACTATCTTAAAACTTAAAATCATTTTTACTTATAACAGTAAAATCGTTTTACATTATAATAAGGTCTACAATTCTAACCGTCCATGCGCTTGGTAGTAGTATGGCGAGTTGTGATCTAGCCTATTTTTTGGTTTAGTGCTTTTGAGGCAATGTCTCGCACAAAAAGTGCTGTAAAAAATATCCCATAATAATGAGAATAATACTACTACTTTCCCTTTTCCGCACCCAATGGTGCATAGGGCACTTTATATGTACACCACTTATCGCTGTAAAATCACTATGTAGGTAATTTTTCAAGAATAATTAATACATTGTAATTTAGCATGCAGATAAGAAATCTGTGACGTCACCAATCGCATATACATAATACAAATTTAATATTGATAGAATTGAAAACGTTAAAAAAAAATTATTTAAACAAGTTGAATATGAATTTCATTTGCGTATGCCTAATTATTTAGACTCATCAAAGTTTTATAACCTTGAATCCCTTGCACTTAAGAAATATCAATGATCAGAGTTTGCTTTATAAAATTGTAAATAACAAATTTGACTCCCCAGAATTTATTAATCTACTCTCTTTCCGTGTCCCTTTCAGACCAACTAGACTGCCTAAACTTTTTCACATACCTAAAGTTAAAACAATTCTACGAAATTCACAGAAATAATTCTACGATTCCTCGAATTTGTAAGGCGTTTGATGATAAATTTAATAGCTTAGATATGTTTAATACCCCATATAACAAATATATAAAGGAACTCAAAAACTTACAGACTTAAGATGACAAATATTTATTTACATTATAAGTAGATTCTTTTAACTGTTTAAAGCTACCTGCGGATACATATAATTGGATGGCAGGCATGTTATTGTTAATTATTAGTATATAATTATATTATGTTTTACCTGTACATCTGTTTGTATCCCGAATAAAATAAAATAAAAATAAAATAAAATATTAATTTTTACATAACCCAAAATTTAAATTGTCGTATCTAGCTTAGTAATTATCTGATTGTCAAACGGATTACACCGACAGTTTTGTAATTTTTCGTTTTACTTTTCTGCTTTCACAGAAAATTAATTTGTGAATTTAAACATTATTGTTTATTCCATTTATTATGACGTGCAATCTCTATAGACAGTAGCATCGATCGACACAAATTGAGGTCATTATCCATTTGGTTGTAGGTATGTAAAATACACTTATTAGGTTGTATGAAAAATATAGACTCCCGACGAAGTTCTTGCATATCTGATCATTTTATTTATATAAAAGTTGAATAACCATTTAATAATTAATCAGCCAGTAGTGGTTAACTCGTTGGGCTACCGTTAACATGATTTTTTTTTATGTGGTGGTAAAACGTCCATGGGCTTGGTAGTTGCAAGATATCGTGATCTAACTTCTTTATTGAACTATTATATAACATACATTGATTAAACGATGATGTTAGCAGTCATAAAATTAGAATTATTACAGGATATGCGTTTTTTTCTATTCTTACTGTTTTCGTATATAATATGATTTAAAAATAATGAAGATATTTTATGGCGTTGCATAACATGCATTTGTTGCCTTTACCAATGTAAGGTTCTTCTTAAAAACAAAATTATTACACTTTTTTGGCCATATAAATTATTTCTAAATATGGAAACTTTACTGGTCTATTCACTTATTTTACTATCATCACAAATGTTATTATTTTAATGTACTGTTTGTTTCCTAAATAAATGAAAATAAAAAAAAAATAAAAATAACAAATGAGTAAAATCAATTGAAATGTGATATTTTTTGCGTAGAAAAATATTTAAAGGTCTTGCTGTTGGCATAAAAAGTACACATCTTGGACCTAACATTCGCTAGAAGCGCCAAGAACCTGTTTTACCTTGTGTAAGCTCGGTCGATTGTATCGCAAAAAATGGCTTCCATGACATCACTTCTGCTCTCACAAACTCAAAAGGACTATTTACATGTACTTTTGATGTTATATACTACATAGCACTAAACACTAAACAACGCAAAGGTCCTACAGGATCACACACACCTCAATCTTCGAATAATAACACTGAATCAAGATCCTTTTGAAGCCGCTGTGAATTGAAAAAAGGAGCAAAAAATAGGGGCATTTTCAACATCAATTGAAATCACGCAATCTAGCTGCATTGTGAATTCAGGCTAATCTTTTATACTTGAGCATAGAATCTCATACCCATTTCGTTGTGTGATTGAAGTAATCTTCGCAATGATACGATTTGTCGTTGCGTAGAACGCGCAGTTGAAAGCTGTAGTTTTGTGAGCTTTAAAGCTTTAGTTTATAGTTAAACTTTAGAAGGGGATATAGAGTTGCTTGAACTGCCTTGTTTGAGGCCACCTGTAGCTAAGATCCCCCCCCTCAACTTTAAACCCTTCCTCATACCCGCCATAGAAATTATAAGGCCTATTATTTATATTAGATTACAGAGATAAATTTTAAGTGTGCCATTTAGCAAACAAAATATCTAATTTTGAATATTCTGGTATAGATTTTACGCGTAAATTCAATTTTCGATGTTTTCAATATTATTCTATGAAGCTATAAAGTACATTGTATTGACTATTCACCGAAATTTTCCCATAAATCATAAAATAAAAATGAAATTAATATAATTGTTTCAGACAAGTGTCTTTAAGTACGAAATTTCTGCCTCTTCGCCCACGATTTATTTCATTTTTTAAATGATTATTTAGACAACTTATAACGCGTTGTTTTTGCGAAAAATCTCGTCAGGAGCGCTGTGCAAAAAGAGGTTAGACGTCAACTTGTCCTGCTGCTACGAAGCGCATGGACGATTGAAATTCTTGCCCCTCACTATAAATGAAAACAATTTTCTTACTTTTAAGCTAGTAAAGTAAATAAAATTATGTAGTAGTTTAAACTTTTTTTATAGGTAGGTAATGAATTATTTTTAACCCAGTTAATAGTTGCTTATGTAAAAAAGTTAGTACCTAATAGTAAGTAGTGTTATGATCGTGTAATAGTTCTTATTGTGTAGGCGAATAGCCCCCTGTTGGGAGCTTTCAGCGAGTCACGGAACCCTCGCTGGTCATTGAACCTGGGATCCGCTGCAAGGGTGCAACGTCGCGTCGTGCATTCCCCCACTCAGCCGCGGCTCAGGCGGGTGCAATCTTTTATTTTCTTATTTAATTTGAAAGGATGTCTCATAATTATTAAGTATAATATTATAATTACCCTTTTCAGCTCTTTTGGAGCTTTTTTCCGTTAATCTTTCCTATCTTAAAAATTATCCTAGTCGTATTATTTTTTTAATTGTGATTTCAATGTAATTCTATATTTGTACTATAATAACTACCTTTTTACCTTTGTGACTTTTTTCTATAAGGCCCAAAACACACGGTGAAACGCAGAAATGCCGAAACTGCAACTCTTAAGTTACTTTTGAGTTTCATTGGAATTTATGTCATAAAGTCCATAAAAAAACCCTCTCGTAAAAGCTTTCATAAGTACCTTAGATTAAGTAAAATAATTGCACAAATTATTTTTGACTAAATTCGACATTTGATAACGATTTTTAAAAACTTCTAGAAAAAAATCAACTCCCTACACATTTTTTTGAAAACTAAAGGTAGGTCAAATAAATAAAAAAATTACAAAATCGTCTCAAAATGTGACGTAGATTCATTAGTTTTTCGCATATGTATCTATATAACTTAGTTAAATGGTTTGCAATTTCTGCAATCTTCGATTTCGGCGCCCTCCGTGGCATTTACCGAATAATATGTCGTACAAAGTATTCACCCGATTCACCGAAATATCACTGTATGGTAGATGGTAGGGGAGGTGTGTGATAGTGTGTGCGAGTGGTGAGAGTGTAACTTACTGAGCAACGTATGATATAAACACCCAACACCCTGATCTATAAATCAACAGGTTAAATTGTCCATTGAGCTACCAAGTGTGACACTAATGCTACTGTGGACTCACACAATCACGCAATGGGTGCACACTTGCACACAATGAAACGCACTACTACTTGTACAAAACCACTGTAGGCTTGTAATTATCGGGGTAGGTACTTTGGTCTGCAAATTTAATCCAAACTATAAACGAAAATCTCTGCAATCTGAGATTTAGGACTCTACAAGACAATTATCGGTCGCCAATTTACCGAGTCAACAAACAAAATACTGTTGTTTCCAAGTTTGTATAATATTTTTATGTTTACGAACGAAAAACTGCATAATAATACTAATATTACCTTCCCTTATCCGTACCCAATGGTGCATAGGTCACTGCATCGGTGCACCAAGTGCAGTGTATCTTGATCATTTTATTATTTATTTAAAACATCATGTACAATTACATAGCAAAAGTACAAGGGCGGGCTTATTGCTTTTAAGCAACATCTTCCAACCAACCATCAGTTATTTAGTGATGATTTTTATTGTACCGAGTATTGGTGGAAAGACACAGCTTTAAAATTACATAGCATTACTTACAAGATTAATATACTTACTAAAATATGACTGGGGAAATGGAAAAGAGGAAGGAAGGAAAGGGATAGGGAAGAGGATGAATGATTATTACAATATATTTATACATATTATTACATGAATGTAAGATGATCAGTCATGCGCTTCAGTGCATAACTCAGGGGAAACTGCATGGTTTTTTTGTGTTTACACCACAAATTGGCGACCGAATATTGCTCAGTGCGCTGACATAATATTACCAATCTAAACGAGACCTTAAGGTGTAATCTATCATGAAAATGGCGCTATATGAATTAATCAATTTTTTAATCATTTAAGTGAGCAAAGAAAAGAACATTCTAATGAATTTCATTTTATATCCCTACAGAGATGAAGTAGAATTTTTTTCAAATTCAGGAATATGGATATTCGAGCGTTTACAGGGCTTATGACCTGTCATTGGCTGGGTTAAGTGGCCACTCTACGTACTACAACATTCCCCATTCCGCTTATTTAGCGAATATCCACACTAGGTAACATTTTTGATTTTGTATATATGTTACGAATCGAAAACCATTCACCAGCGCGTAACTAGCTCCATCTATGCATTGATATGGAAGTTAAGTATAAAATGAAATATATACCTACGCCTTGGGATAAATCCACATTTGTATTGTATTTGAGTCAAGTATTTGAACACACCCAAAATGTTGTTCTAATAAATTGCTTTTGCATTGATAAACATTGGGGCAAAAAGAGAAGAAATGTGATCTCCTCACATTAATGTATTATGTATGTATGAATAAGTACCTACAAACATCAGATATTCGTCCTCTGCCGTTCATCTTTAATCAAAATAAAATAAAACGCTTTATTTAAAAATCGCATTCATTTATATAAAGTCGACAGCATCTCTGTCCGATGCCTTTCCAAGGTCGGAATATAATTATTGTTTGTGTTTTTTTTTCCCTGGAATTCACCCCCTATATTATACCGCGTCCCTTACCCTAGGGTCCAAATCCAAACAAGGTCGGAAAGAGAAAAAATCTCAGGTATTAAACAGTACGACGTCGTAAACATGTCGGGTTCTTTGTCAGCTGTTGTGGGTATTTTATACGGGGTCTTTTGAAATCAAAAGTCGGCGTAATATTTTCGGCATTTTCGATGAAATATAAATTGTTTATTGGTAACTGGTACCTACTTTATTATTATGCCTCACGGGGGGAGATGAATTTTGGTGATTCGCATGTTATACTGGAGGCCGAGGCAAAAATATTTTTACAACCGTCGAGGTTGTAAAAAATATTTTTTTTAAATTTTTTTTAACCACCTCAACAGGCCAGGAGGCCTAATTACAGAGGGGAACAACGACACAAACACCCAGGCTTGAAAAAAATCACTTGATTTTTTGTGTTTTATTTTATTTATAACATTTATTTTTTATAATTCAAATTTTATATTAAGGTTGTGATGAGTGGATTTGAGATAATTAAAAAAAAAAAATATATTTTTATTTTGATAATATACTTTTTAAGGAATTTTAAAAAGAATTCGTGGTTTTTATTAGGTATTTTCCGTAAATTCGCGATTTGCGCGTAACTTTTCTGTCTTGCCAACAAGCCACTAGTACCTATAAATTATCAAACCCTATGTGATCTAACTGCTCCGTACATCTAACAGTAAGTTGTCAACAAATTGTGGAATCAGCCAAAATTTTAATAGATCGTTTCGTTATAATATGTATTTTTTTCGTTTTGAAATCTTGTAACATCTCATGGATAGATTTCTTTGTTACAACCGATTCTCTCTGTATCCTTGTGGCAGATGTCAAAATATTTACACTCTTCAAAAATAGATATTAATGTAGATATCTCCCGTTTATAAAGCGAAAACAGTTCGAAGCATTTTGTAAACAAACATTAAAATGCCATTAATAAATTGAAATATTTTGAATTTGTTTCTCTTAGTCAGGTTCCAACGTTTCTACACTAGGCAATCCAAAAAACTTTATCATCTATATTCTACATGAAAGTAAAAGGGTCATCAAAGGAATGTTTCAATTAATTTAAGTGTTAAGTAACCAGTTAGTTAGGTACTTAATTAGTTAGTTCAACACTACTCATAAATAAATACAACATCTGCGAAACAATAACCTCACAAAAACGACAAATTTTAATAAAGCTGAGGTAGATAGAACCTAGAATCTACAACTCTAGTAACCTAATAATGTAGATAGTAGATAGTAACCTATACCTACGTAATCGTATGTTTAATTTTTTGACCCATTTTATCAATTACAATATATAATACACACGTAAGGTGTAATAGAGAGACGCGCGTTGTCGCATTTTCCGGCGAGCGTTTTCTTTGTTTCAAAATCCGCTATTTTCGACAAACATGGCGACACGAAGCGTCACAGCTCGCGTCGCTTTTAGCGCTATTCGCTTCTGGCTTCTTGTATTATTCGCAATGGCTGTAGAATCAACTGTAAATGATAAACCGCTCCGTGCGAGTAACCTTGATCCCAATTTATGCTGGTCCTAGTTAGAAGCGGTCGTAAAAATTCTAACCGCGTTTTTACTCGGCCGCCATTTTAAGAACGGTTTTCAAACGGCTGGCGGGAAGCGGTAGCGTTCTGTAAGGAAAATGGGACATGTTGTGCCAAACACAAAGCATATTTACATCCATTTCCACTTGAAAAATGTATATAAAATCGCCCCTCTAAGCTGAATTATGATAAAATCTTGTAGTTTTTCGATTTGAAGGTTGTATTCGCATTTTTTCATTCCACGTAGATACCTACTTATTTAGATACATCAAATTATTATTCTCGTTCTGCAAAAATTGTAAAAATATATATTTAAAAAAATACAAGCTCTGTCGATTTTAAATCACGTATTGTGTTTTAATCGGTACAGATTTGCTTTTTTTTAAACTTCTGCGCGATGTTTTGAAAAAATGCAATTAAAATACATATTATACATATATTTTTTTAAGGTCAGTAGGTAGGTAAATACCAAAATGTTTCGAATGGAAAAATTTATTAGATGGCTTATGAAATAAAACAATTAACGGTTGCTTAATTGTAAAGCCAGTTTGCATGGATTTTAATAGGTAGGTACTAGGTTCATTGTATTCGATAGAGACATTTATTCGGTTTTCTTGGAAAGGTGAGCAGGTGGGTAATTTGTTTAGGAATCCGTATAAAATACAAAGCCTATAGCCTATATACCTACGTTAAAATATTATCTCTTTAGTACATTGTATAATATTTTTCCTTATTATTTGCGCATTTTCCAAGTTCAAACATCAAGTCGAACCGCTTCCTGCTTTGCGTAAAAGAGACATCATTACAAAGTCGAGTTATCCGAGGAATCTTGGACACACGTAACGAGAGAGAATGAGACACGCTTATGCACACGCCGCCCGTGATGGAGAGAGACGCAACGAAAACAAACCGATTGGTGGGGTGTGAGCGGTGTATCAATTATGTTCGATCATGTAAGAGTAAAAGAGACAGTGAGAGATGACCTCGTATATTCCATTTCAAACGGGGCTTGAGTGAAAGGGACTTCGGGAAAGTATGCTGTGCGTGAGTGAGATAGCACGAAAACAATTCCATTTTACAGAGCTTCTCAACCTTTTAATGTATTTTTTTTATTTGGAAATTTGCATACCTGATACAGATTAACAATAGAAAAAATTGTGTCATATAGAAAGTAGGAGAGAGATTAACAGATTTAACAGATAACCATGCTGAACAAAATGACCAACGCCAATGTTTATTTCGACTACATTTCCTTGTTTTTATAACTTCTAAATACTTCACACTTTTTACAATATTTTATTCTCCAGGGGTTTTAAGATGACTTCCTTTGATACATTACTATATTATTATTATTATAGGTTTTTGTTAAAAGCTTCGTAACTTGATGAATTTTTTTGAGATAAGAATTTTAAGCAGTAGTATAAACGATTAAGTGTTCTGAGCTAATATCAAATGTGTTTTTTTTATCCATTTGAAAAAAGTTTATTTAGTACTGTAACAGTTTAACTAAGTTTAAAAAACGCATTTGAACCCTAGTAGGGTTATGTGTGACAAGAACGCTTCTCTTCTTCTGGGAAAAGAAAGAGATGCCATCAAAACAAATCGATATTCTCCAGAGAAGCTTTCTCAAACCTCTTTCAATTGGTATACGAATTTAAAGACTACCTCCAAGTACTGCCCGAATCTTGTGCTCTGAGGTGAACGATGGTTTAGGAATACGCGCCTAGGCACGTGGGTAAAACAGAGACAGAAATATATTGCTCTGAAAGAGACGGCAAGAAAACAAATCGATAAAGTTATCATATGAGCGAGAGAGAAGGCCAAACATTCCGTCGGTAGTCGTCTCGACGCATAAAAGCTCGCTATAAATAAATACCGACACCGAGCAGCAAGAAAAAATTAATTCATACAATTTTTTTGCCTCACGAGCGAATAGCATAAACAACTTTACAAAGTGTCTGCCAAGTTTTTTCTCTGTAGCTCGAATTCGAGAGCGAGATGGCGGGAAAACAAATAATAAGACCCGGTCGAATGGCCGGTTTTCTGAGTTGTTTATGGCAATAAAATACATTATTTTGTACATGACGGAGTAGTTATAACATTGTGACGATTAGCATCGTCACGTGGATTATTAATTTGGTAACACGGTAGCCTGACGAAAACAAACAACCAGATTAAGAATGTAAATATATCGCGTCAAAAACGAGAATGGAGATTTCTTTGTAGGTATTCATTTTGCCCCCTGAGTTTTTTCGGCTTAATTTTTTTTTTTTATTTTATTAACCTAATTCTAACATAAACACCAGTGCTGAAAGCTGATTCTAACTAGTTACTCATTGATGTCATATAAAATAGTTTTCTCAATTTTATTTTTTGAACATCCATCGTATCTGAAACAATGACAAAATGGCCGCTTAAGCGTCACAGCGAAGTTTATCTATTTATTTTTATTATTATTAAATCCTTACAGTATTTATCCTCTCCATACAAATATTTCATCCTCCGACATAAATAAAACGTAAAACAATTTACATTTTGTATTATCATTCCACAATAATATTTCTATTTTCTTGTTAAATTTTACCGTTTTAGTCAATAAATTTAATAACCGTGTTATTTGTGAATGAATGATAATAATGAATATGCTTCCTTCTTAAACATGAATAAAGGTTGACGTAGGTTCATACGCGTAATTAATTGGTGTTGGATTACCCTTCCTACCACAAACCATTAATCATTTTTGTAAATTCCAGGAATATTTTGTGGCTGTTTTACCTACGATTTTTTTTAATGAAATAAGACTATTTTGTTTGGGTAATAGGGTATTTAAGTATATGAATCGTTATACTTTCGAGCCCCAAAAATAATAATCAAACAAAGTAACGAATTAAATTCTGTAATAATATTATCAAAGCATTATGATGTGTACAGTGTCTGCTAAAAAATATTCTAAACGTCGTTGCTAATTTTGGGCATTCATTTTATTTATTTGTCTCGTGAGTAAAGTTATGATCTTAGGGGTTCATTTTTTTCATTTAGTGGGTTGACCACTACTTCATGGGTGTACTGTTTGCATTCAATTAACAGATAAAAATAATTGAACTTCATATCGTTCCTATACTGCCAAAAATTGGTAAGTTCATATTTTTAGGTAAATGGACTTAAAAATTGTGTGTCTTCACGTTAATATCTAAGTCTGGAAAACGTTTGCAACTCCTTTTATTTAAAGAAAATACTTATTCAGCTTCGAATTTTACCTTTTAAATTTCGTAGTGACTTTTTCTCATATATTAAAAAAAAATATTAATGTTCGATTACTCCACAAAATGTTGAACGAACTTTTCAACTTTTGGCAGTACGAGAACGATATTAAAGATTTATTTTATATCTTCCTAATAAGAAAAATAAAACGTAAATCTTGACCACTAAATAAAAGCGAAGTCATAAATAATTCATCCCTTGTTTTCGTTGACATAGTACAGTAATTGGGCATTAAGTAGGAAACCGCCATCTTTGCACCATAGACAAAGAAGTTAGCGGAAAATAGGAACTGTGGTGCGCATGCCCTGACCTTGGGGGTAACGATTCTCGCATATCAACAAAGTAGTACCTACTCCAGCACGTGTTGGTACTATGGATTTTACTGTAGGTAGATATCTACTTTACCGACCTTATAAAACATTTTCACGGGCAGCACCCACCCTCCCTCCACCCCAAACAGGCCTAAAATAACTTAATATAGTTGTTATAATAAAGCTAGTTTACTATTTTTATCTTTTGATGACACACATTGGTGATGCCCATTGGTAGAGCTATTGCAATCCTACAACAATTATCAACTGCCATCGATTAACGCGTCAGAGATACTTACACTGCACTTGCGGCACTTGGTGTATCGATGCAGTGCCCTATGCACCTTTGGGTGCGGATAAGGGAAAGTAGTAGTACTAGTCATCGATCAAACATTGATGATACGTGTGTGTTAGGTAAACGCAATATTGATTGTTGATTGTAGAAGATCGATAAAAGTTGAGAACTAGCTGTTTGGAACCAAAATAAATCATTTTAAAACTTTAAAACAAGGAACAATTTTGCCTTAAAATTCAAACTCAAAATAACGTGGAAAAGTGCCAAATTAGACAATTTGTCAACGTTCCATTGTTTAACCAATGAGATGTAAAATCGCGGTGCGATTCAACGAACAACAAAGTGAGGTGTGGCCATACTTGAAAATAATAATTAGTCCCTACCTAAATAATATCTAGGTATATCGGGGAGATGATGGTATATTTTTTATTAATCAAGTTAATAGATCGTTTTGTAGGAAATGCGTGCGAGAAGGTTACTCGATCATTAAACTAATGTATTAGAGTATTTATGTAAAAAAACCCATTAAATACTGATCAATTAAGTACTCATTGGTATGTAATAAAACATTTTCTCTCATATTCTTTTGACTGAAAACTTTCTGAAAAGGTTTCTGATAAAAAAATATTTTTCAATCAAAATGCAGCGGAAATAATATTTTCCTTTAACTTTTTTTTACCTACCTTTATTCCCATATTTAACACCGAATCGGTCTTGATTTTAAAAATTTGGTTGATTAATTAAATTTTTTATCAGTTTTTCATGGGGTAAATATAAATAATTTAAATTACCGAGTGCACAGCGTTTTAAGCATATAACGTTATAAATGAACATTTTTTAATAATTTATGTAGCCGTCGCGTCTTTTGATTTTGGGGCTTTCTTTTTTTATGGGTAATATTTACCGTATTTTTACTCTACTAAAAACGGTTTCATGGGTCGCCAGCCTTGGAAAATTGTTCCCAGCACGTGTCTGCTACTATCGATATTACCCGCAGACCTTGGAAACGTTCTGGACTCAGTTTGCCCTATTTAGTGAAAAGCCCCAGTTTCAGTTCTAAGACCACATTATGCAAAAAGGGTCACGGAGCTACTCAATCCATTTACTATGTACGACTTTCGTCACGTCCCTTTTTACTCGCCGACATCACCTGCAATCGCTTTAAGTGGACATTGTTTTGTTGGGTAGGCACCTAATAATTCCAAATAGGTCCCTTTGAATGTCGCGCTTTGTGAATTTGGAATTCCGTGCTTGGATTTTTCTGTTCCGATGTGCCCTTTTCAGAACTGAAAACATCACTTGAATATAAAATTCTTTTATTATTTATTATTTCAATACCTACAGGTATGTTGCCTGCATCTAAAACACATTATTATTTGATGTATTTTCCTAGCAGTTTGCCACCATCAATCATTTTGTGGTACCTACGATAATGACCTCTGACAGAAATTACCTCGGTTTACCTTTGTTGGATTCCGAATAAAGTGGTGATGTCATGGCATAATCATGTCTTTTTATGTTTTCTTATCACGCTATTACAAACGAAGCGGTTGGAAGTAGAAAGAGGAATATGGTTTACCCTTTAGTCTACCATTAATTCGAAAAAAAATCTTATCCGAAATATGGCAACACTTGATAATAATTGTAACCTGTCAAAATATCGAACTGTCATGCTGATAACAGTATTTCCTACATAATCCACTGGAATACCTTCACAAAAGCGTCAGAAGTTGTCAGACCCTTCTCAATAGCAGAAAGGTAAACAATCTCAATCTAGTTGCATTATTACGGGGGGATCTTGACACATTATTGTTATTATGCCGACATTTTTAAGAAGGCGGGAAAGCTAACTATGTACGTACCGAGATCGATACATTTCGCCGTATTGGCCTTCACCCTACTTTCGAATTACGAAATAATTCCAAAAAAAAGCCCGGGGTAAATAAAATAACACGAAAGGGGACAGAGTAACTGTTGGTGTATTTTTGATGCGCGGGCTCGTTTTGTTTCCCGCCCTGTCGCTTCGGGCGTCTCATCCTTGAATGGAGAGTAGAAGTTTAGTGGGGCGGCGGAGTAGGGGCAATAGGGATGGGAAAGTCTGCGGGGAGAGAAAGTACGGTAGTTACGTCAGCAAGTAGGTACTAGGTACAGCCGAGAAGGTACTACGGTTTCTGCGTAGCTATGCTGTCGCCTACGTAATTTTCCGTTTACGTTACGCATACTCCATTTGGTAAACGGCGAGCTGGAAAATTCACGCTCGCTCCTGACTACTGGAATTTCTGTAAATGCTAAGTCATTACAAGGTTTTTGAATGAACTTAAGGACTTTATTCCTCCAATATTTATGTACTTGTCAGTTTCAAATTACATTTTCTTAATTTACTTGTGTATTTTGCATTTTTTTTAAAATAACTTATTGTTCTCATAAAGTTTTCTTAACAGAAAAAAAGGATTATTCCCAGCCTTGTCATTATACGATCATAACTTTACTTTATCCAGCGTGGAATTACGTATTTCAGTACTAAAGAGACTACCCTCAAAATAAAATATTATTAATATATATAAAATATCTGTAGCTATTTACTACAATATTTAACATTTTAACATTATTTCTTAGTAAGCTAACTTTATATAAATGTCGTGTTTTTTGTTGCTCCGTGTATACACTTTTAATAATTGCTGGTAATATTAAATGGCTTGCCGTTTATATCATAAACTTAAACTGAGTATTTAATTTTCTAGCAGCTTCAGAAGTAAGGTATTCTTATTCTGTTAATGATTCAGAATTACGCTAAGCTTCTTTCAGGATAAATCTTCATGCCTTCATTCTGTGTTGATAATTCCGTCTTCATGTAATTTATATACGGTTGGTTCGCGTTGTGTAAATTTGCCACAGTAATGAGGAGGGTATAATGATGTACTGGAGAGAGAAACCTTCACACACCCTTTCCTTTCGGCTGCTCCCTCATTAATGCGAGGAATCTTCCGGGGGTAGACAACACCGTACCCCCGCCAACAACTGGAAAACAAACAAACAAGTGAAACAAGGACGCTGAACAGAAAACGCGAACCAGTAAATCCACCCACTCCCTTGTTCCTTTGTTCTAATTAACCCTTTTATAACCCTTCTCTCCTTGTGACAGTTGTGTTCCGCGTGTATTTCAAGTTCAATCAACGTTTCAGGAAAACAAAGAGTATTGTTTGATTTTATCAGTAAATTAAATAATGAACTGAAATGTATACTAAAGAATTTCACCTTTCTTTATTTATATCATTTTGATATTCAATACTTTACAATTAACAGTATATATTTTATTATATGTCATACCTAAAAATCATAATAATGAATTACAATACCTGCATATCTTTTTATCTTTTACCATTAACACATTTCTGTTTTTATGTATTGTTTATCGTTTTTCAATAGGTTTGTTATATCATCAAAAAAATACTATGTCTTTTTTCCGTTCTTTATGTAAATAATAATAATAATAGTTATTATTGATATCCCAACAGAGACAGAGAAACTCTGGAAACGAATGTGGGTTATCTAGGCGTTTACAGGGCTTATGGCCTGTCATTGGCTGGGTTAAGTGGCCACTTGATGTACTACAACATTCCCCATTCCGCCCATCATCTGACAACCATATACGACAAATTTTTGAAACTACTATATATATCGAGTTTGTACAGAAGTATCCATATTTGAGTTGGTTTTTTGACAGTTTTTAACCTTTTTTTCCCTCTAGTGACATCTGTTGAGAAGATTGTTGAGCATTTTAAGCCAATGATAGGTTATAAGCCCTGTAAACGCCTAGATAACCCGCATTCGTCTCCATAGTTTCTCTGTCTCTGTTGGGATATCAATAATATCTGATATCAGCCCAGCATGGGTATAATCCAGTAATTTGTGTACAAGTCTACTCTCCTACGTATAATATCGTAACCCACAAAATGCGATTTTACAGGAGGAGCATTTGAAAATATTTTCGTTCATATGCATTGGTTATAGATACGACAAATTACGCCCCAAAAAAGCCTTTATTATTGGGAAAATATTTTTTTTGTTTTGGTAGAATTAAAGATATAGTTAAATACAGACGAAATTTATCAAAAACTCAAAATCGACGATTTGTGGGTTACGATATTATACGTAGGAGGCGTCGAAGTATTTGTATACGTCCAAAATGTGGTTAAATAATAATAGTTTTTATTTAAAAAAATTCTACATTATTTACTCAATATTTTACTGTACATTTTACAGCCCAAATTGTCACTTCTTTTTCCACGTGCAAGCTGTAATAATTATGGTTTCGACACAAAACGGCTGTAATTTATAATAAATTTTCAGTTTCAGTAAAGCTGTCAAAATATATTTACTTCGCTCATATTTTGTTAAAAACTGCTTTATCTTTACTGCATACTAAATCAGTGTTATTTTTTCCAAACCGTTTATTTGGGAGCCATTATTTGGAGTTTATTTTCTGTTTTTGAGTTTGCCGTAATTTCCGCCGAGGTCACAGCTCCGTGTTGCCATGTTCTATTGATTTTCTCATCCAAGGTCTGAACCTGCCTGCGAGAGGATTGCAGAACTTTCGAAACGAATGAACGCCACCCGACTTTTCGTGACAATAATACCAGAATATACTTCAATTTTACTATGATGTATTATTTAATTTTTTATCAGTTTTTAAACTTTAGAAGATTTATCAAATATGTATAATATATAGCAAACTTTTTGTAATTTGTACACATAATGTAATAAATTCTTGAATTGATTTCTCGTAAAACAATTTTACAGATTATAATACCGCAAAATATAAATCACACAATTTGAAAATAATCCTTCAATTCGGACTCAAAACTTAGATCGAGTATTTGGCTTATTAGTCAAATCATTGCATACCAAGAATTTAGTAGGTACACTTCCTACTCGTATCATATTTTTTCTGTCTCTTTTGTATCGCTAATGAACATATTATTTAAAGTAACATAATCTAAAATTTTAAATTTAATTTTTATAATTTTCTAGTCCTTTTCTCATCACCAGTCAATCAAAAATCATCTCCTGTGACGCTCCCATGCTTTAACAATCATCTGGTTCTCATTAGTAAGAAAAAACGTTAATTGGTTTAACTTTGTACTTTCTTTTATTACTTTCATATGCCACATATTTGTATGGAAAATGGCGGAAGGTAATCTTTTATCCGAGTTCCAAGTGCAGGAGCGATATTACTATTAAACGAGTGTTACGAGATGCGCATGCGCCCTAACCGCAGCTTTGTTCGTTCTCTTTGTGTGCACATGACGCGATGCGCTTGTCATTGCGTGGATTTTCCCGCGGAAATTTCTTTATGACTCTATATTTTCTACATAATATCAAACAATGATGACGATCTCTTTGTTCCACCCGTAGCTTATTATTTTCGATGCTTTTGGATACGATTTGACTGAGATAAAAAATGTATACTTACAAGGTAAATAAAAGCTTATTTCAATGACATTTAAAACCGCTATCTAATACGTAAACTCCCATAAAGTTTGACTGTTTTACATACAAAATTAGTATTATCAAATATACTAGATTAGAAGCGTGTTAAGCAAAAAAACTACGATTTTTTTTTACAATTAAGGTAGGTAGGTATACTGTTTAAATGTTTTATTTCAAATCGATTGTATCTAAACTACTTCTATCGATTGATTCGTGCGCATCCCTAATTTCCTATTTCCTGGCAACACGAAATCAATTTATACACAGAAGAAATCCATTTTCAAATTTGTTCCATTTCGTTCCCTAATAGCGAATTCTTCACAACTGCACTTTGGGTGGCCTGCTTATTGAGGCCAGGAGGGGAGAGTAGGGTGAGTTGTTACACGTGCCGCGAGAAAGTGGGAAATGCAGCTTTGTGCAATGTCCGTATTATGTAGTAGCTAGTAGCTAGTAGCGCGGTAATAACTCCTCCACGGGTGGCGCCACCGTCTCCCCTTTACTGTAAAAGGAAAAAGGAAGTAAACCTTTGTTTGAATTTTGTGAAATATGCATCGCGATACTCTTTCATTTTTCTATCTTTTTATTTTTCTCTCCTTCCTGATTTTAACAAAGGAGATATTAAAAAACACATCCATATCTTTACATTTGTTCATTTTTTTATACAAAAGCGACATAACTCTGATGAACAAAAATATTTACATTATGAAATTAAACAACTTTTGTTTTAAACTACTACTCCGAAACCGGTTGGAGTGTTAAATAATAAAAAAGTAGTTTAAAACAACAGTTGTTTAATTTCATAATTATGGAAAACTACAAAGTGAGTGCTACAAACATTGAGTTAATAAAAATATTTACATTTTTAACTTATTTTGCAAGTAAAATAGGTACAATGAACAATGTTTTAGGCTAAAAATTGGCGTTATTGCCTATTTTACAAGGCGTCAGGTTCTCGGCATCCTGGACGTCCGCTGTTGACAATCCGTCGGCAGTTTACATCAGAGCTGCGGGACGTGGATCTGACCTGGGAGGATACGCGGGAACTGGCGGCGGATCGTTTGGCTTGGAGGCAGTTTGTGAAATCCATATGCTCCACATGGGGAGCGGGATATAGTATGATGTGTGATGATTATTACATCATTATTAAAAATCAATAAATGTAATAATTATTTTTATCAACTAAACCATTTTGATGTTTCAACAGTACAAATAAATCATTATATTTATGTAATAATATTGCGTACAATATTAGACGTTTTTACTAGGCGGTAATGTAAATACAATTATTTTAGGAACACATTATTAATATTTATCTTTTTAGAAATAATATGATATATTTATTATGAGAATATGATAAGTCGGTATAAAAAATTGTAATATATGAGTTAATATAAAAAAAATAAAAAAATATAACAATATTTACCTACTTGTATACTAATTGGACTTTTCACCATCTTATTATTATTTATGTGGAATTATTTGTCCGGAATATGTCAAAAACTTTTTCTATAAAACGCAAGTTAGCCGCTTTATTTTGACAATGTTCTCTGCAGAAGCTGAAAACGTTATAACGCGATTGACGTGATACTGAAATATTGCAACATTCTAAACACGTTGGAGTTAATAATGAGCAAGTAAATGAGACCCAAAAGCCTCTGCGTTCCATTTCATGTTTGAAGTGCCTTTGTCCCGCCCCGCGTTTTCACGAAGTACGTATATCCTTATCCCTGAGCCGGCGGTCTAGTTTAGGAAAATTGACGATTTACTCCCTCGTTTTGTATATAATATAGAAAGGGTGTGTGGTGTGTATATATATCGCGGTACTACCCTCCCCACCCCACCCCCCGGACACCCGATTTACCGACATTTCCCGCGCAAAGTCCCCGTCGCTATGGCAACTGATGCGCTTTGTTTGGCGCCCACACCGGCATCCATCTTTGCACGGGTAGTGTATCGATCTTCCTACAAGATAAACATTTCCTTTGTCCGCTCCTTTTTAATTTATCGTCTTGTTTGTGCTATTCCAATATCCCAATTCAAATAACCAATCGACGACTGAAGAGGTTGAGAGGTAACCGAATGTAAACAAAGAAGTCCCACGTATTTAAACTATGTTTTCTCCCTAAATACAACGAAGAAAACCACAGCAACATTAAATTTCAAATCGTTTATGCATAATTTCATAAACATCTTTAAATGTCACTTGAATCCTATTACAAAAAGGCTTTAATTAAAAGCGAGAGTTTGAAATCAAATGTGTTTAGTTTCCCCGTTTTCCCGCTGGCGGCGCCACTATACGGTGCCGGTAGCGGAAAGCTTTTATTTGTCCTCACACTATGAAGATTCGCATCCTACGTACAAGTATATACATACTCCAACCTACCCCCCTTTACCCCTAACATCCATTCACTGGTTGTAAGTAGGTCAACACTGTGGTAGCTGGCTGACAATGGATTTATATGTCAAGTGTACCTAGCCGCGCAGCAAGATGCATTCAAAATGCTATTTGGATATGTTTTGTTATTTTCATATTTCGTTATTTTTATGAAAATTTGGTATTTATCTATGGATGCTTTCCCGGTATTATTTTTCCCAGCATTTTACGTTACAGCAACTTTGAACTCTGTACTTTTCCCGCTTCGTCAATATTTTGGAGTTGTGTTCACTCATTTCCTTTGTCCTCTTTTTCGCTTTAAACTTTCGATGCCCATGCTCATGTGCTCAAAATAATTGGCGTATGCACATGTTAAAAAGAAGCTTGCGGGTATTTTACCCAGTCAGAATGAGACCATTGTAAAAATATGGAAATTCTTAAGAATGTTTTTAAACAAATACCGTTAAATTGATCTTGTTTTAGAAAGTTTCCTTTCAAATTAACATTCATGTTTAAGAAAGTCAATAAAATGATTAACCATGTTGTCTTGTTTTACTGTCTTGTTTTTACAATGTAAAATTATTAGATTTAGTTGTAAAAATCTATGAGATTATTGTACTACAGTAGAATCACCTAAATTCTTTGTTAAATCGAGTAAAAATCTGTCCTTTGTAAACCAACCGTAAAGATTTGTCATTAAGTTAGATTATCTATGGCAATCGCATGTAAGTATCTTCCTTGTTTCCTTTCTATGGTTCTCTATTCGACTTTGAATCAACCTTGGCGCCATGTTCCCTTCTTTATTCGTCCTATTTCCCGCCCGCGGAAGCGATGGAACCAAAATGGCGACTCGGTGGATAATATTTATCTACAACGGGGGAATTCTACGCAATATTATACCACTGACCCAGTTGTCAAATGACATATTGCGCCGTTTATAGCCAGAACCATTTTTTCAAAAATTAATATATATTTTAATTTGTGCATCATTAATTTTAACTGCTTCCTAAACACATTATTTACCTCAATATTGCAACAGCACACAATTCTTTAAACATGCTTATATTTTTAGCATCTCGAATGAATGTTAAAAGCTACATGATTTTAATAAAGTATAATATGCAAAATAGTATTTGAAATTGAACGGAATTATCATCATTGTTAATGACAATTATTATAACTACTAACCCCGTGATTTAAAAAGTTAAGCAATGTATTGTAGCTGTATTGCAATAAAACATTTGATGTTTACTCAATAGGTTTCAGGTTTTCATACATTTCAGCTTTCAGGGGGCTCTTTATTGAAGAGTTTTGCTTTTAGCACTGTAAACCCTCCTTCACAAATACATACATACGTACCTACCTACATAATGTACAACGTACATATGTTTTTTTTTGTTATTTACTCCTATTCAATCAGGTATTATTATTAGTTGTTTCATATTACCTAGTTCAATAAAAATAATTTCATAATTAGGTACATCAAATTATAAACATAATAAGCGAATATGCGCTCAATAAACGAGAGGGAAGCTATTATTTTACCTGAATGCAGATTTAAAGAATATTACTAAAGAATATAACTATTTTATTATTTTTATGATTATGTAGAACCTCCTTGGTTCTTTTGGTGTCTTAATAAAAAATCACAGCTGCCCTTTGAAGGTATTTTATGGCGATAGTTATTATGATTCTATATCGATATGGGTCAATAATTTTTCGTCAAATAATATACTTAATCTTTATATTATATTTTTTAACTTGATATTATAAAAGAAACATTACGAAGCTTTTGTACAGTTCCTTTGGAATCTTTCAAAATTTTGTTACAAAAACTACTGAACCGTTGTTATATATTTTGAATGCTTTTCAAAATATTTTTTTCGAAAAAACATTATTTCAAACATAAATTTTTTTTTTATTTCTTATTTGGACTTTTACATAGTGGGTTTTTAAAAAAATATAATAATAATGTTTCCTCACTGTCCATATTTCATATAATGCAGATTAGATAAGGTGATAAATTTGTCTAGGAATTTTTTTGTTTTTAAAACCTGTACCTACTGTATTCAAGTTCATTTTCCAGTAATGCATTTTTTGAATATTCCGTTTTAACATATTTATCTTTATTTTCAGACAAACCACAAAGTCTTCCAATGCACGTGGAAAAACTGCATCGCTTCAAGTACAGTGCGTTCTGAAATCATCGCTCATGTCAGAAATTCACACCTTAGGTAAGAATAATGAATTATATTGAGTTTATTACAAGTTTTTATAAATCTACAGACAAAATAGAGGATAAACTTTTATAAAAACTGCTTTTATGTGGGTCGCTCAAAGATTGTTCAATGCGCTTACATTTCATCGACTTAAACGAGGCCTTTATAGTCCTAAGTCACTAAGGGTTAAGGATGAACATGTGAAATCCATTATTCCATAATAATCTGCTTCCTATGTGTAGCATTGTGGATTCCTTAAACTGCCTCCAAGCTAAGCAGACGTGGACTTTTATAACATGTAAACAACATTTTGATCTAGTCAAAATACTTGTAGACAAAAACTGGATTTCACCCATGACGGACTTGCATTCAATTACAATTGACATCTCAACAGATAGCGAGAAGTTTGAAAAGGAATATGGAAACGCCTATACACCGTGTAAACAAAACTTGATGTACAAGCGGGAAACCGGTAAATTTACATCATATTTGGAGTCAATTTTGTAGAACAATTTTTTTGCATTCGACTCGTGGTTTTCGAGAAAATTAAGTAAGAAGTTGATTTACTTTTTTTCGGGAAATTTGTACAAATTGTTATCACAAATAATTTATTTAGTATCCATAAAGGAAAACAAAAAAACGAAAACCGTATTTAAATATAAATTTGTGCAATTTTATTTAATCTGCTACTTCTGAAAACTTTTATGAGAAAAACTTTTTTTTTTCTAGCTCAGATTAAAAAGTCATATTGCACATTCGACTCCAAATGTGATGTAGATTCACCAGTTTTCGGGTTGTACTACGAGTTTTGTTACTCCATGTATATCTATACTCCTTTCCAAATTTATCGTTTTCTGTTGAGATGTCATTGTAATTTTATAACTTGTTTATTGTGTACTCATTAATCATTACTGGTATGCAAGATAGTTTGGCATGGCAAAAAATATCTTAGAATTGTCAGAATGTCAGCACGTCATGTGCCCCTGTACCTTGGTGACGTCACGGGTCACGTGGCATGGCGGCGTGGGTGGGTGCGCCAAAGCGGACGCATTGTCATTAATATTATTGTAATATTAAACTAAACTTTAACGAGATGTAAAAAAATGCAGCTATGTTTTGCAAGATGTATGAATGTGGAAGAAGTAAATGATTTGTTCTAGGATAGATGGTGTGGCGTTCAACCCTTTCTGTCTATCACTTCGAGGAATGACGTGATGGTTCATTAGTTATTTATTTATGTGTAGCAATTATATAACTTCAATAATATTAAATTTAAAGTTTGGATTTTTACAATACAAATTATTCGACAAAAACCTTTACACTACACTATTACACTAACTTAGAATAGATAATTTTCTAACAATGTTCGTAAAAATAACTTAGAATAACCAATCTTAATCTGAAATTCTAATCTAAGGTCTTCGGTGAGTCTAAATGTAGTATGTCCCTGTGTCTTGCACACGTGTCTACGTGTCTCAATATATTATGCGAGCGTTGCCAAGGTCACTCTGATTCTAATAATATTATTATAATATATTATTGTGATCATATTCGTAACGCTTTTTATTATATTGTCGTCTTAGAATGTAAACCAGTTGTCTGCAATATAATTAATTATACAGAAGGCAATAAACAATACAATGATGTCTTCGTATAAAAATAAGCCGTCGATTTGTAATCCATTATACTCCTAACGATATTATTTATTCAATTAACTCAATGTTTGTAGCACTAACTTTGAAGTTTTCTATAACTATGAAATCAAATTCGCTTTGTTTTAAACCGCTTGACGTTTCATTGTTATTTGTTTTGATTGCCGGTCTGGTGTATTTAGTTAGTTATATTAATTCTACTTTAGATTCCTATCAGGTTTACACTCTAAGTAGACGCTTTATTTAGCGTTACCGCTAGCATTTTTTGTTAGCATTAGCCATTTACGACCTACCTTACGCTCAGTGCTGATACGCCACTCAACACCTTTCGCTGCTAAATCAGTCCGACTAATGTCAATTAAAAAGTCAAATGAATTCACTTTCAAAATGACGTATCGGGCATCGTGAGCAGATTACGGAATACAGCTAGAATGCGAGTGTGTCTAGGTCTACAAGTCGAGGAAGGCCGATGAAGACATGGCATGATCAAGTACTAGAGGAAAGTTGGAATAATCGGCGTGCGTGCGTGAGAATTGTGAATGAATGTGGAATAAGAAAAAGAAGTATGCCAGTACAGAGTGGTGTGGCGTTCTATTCTCCCTGCCTGGAAATGGCGGGATAGCTGGTTAGTTAGTTAGCTAGCTGGACTGAAATAGATTTAAAAGGGAGATTTCGATAAACATAGCACATACCTACCACATTCTACATTCAAAAGTGTTATGGTTAAGTAACTAACTACCTTTATAAAACCAAAAACACTTCAGATTAAATCCAATTAATAAATTATAATTTATCTCAACACGACGACGTACTCAAGGCCACTCGTCAAATGAAAGGTTTAGATTTCAGAAGAGTAGATACTTTTTTATTTAGCAGAATTAACATTAGAACAGGTTTGACCAATCGCGTAGTTTGTACATTTTGGAAAAATCTTGAACGCCTAAAGATATGCAATCTGCTTACCACCAAGAAAATAGAAACAAAACTTTTTTCAAAAGCTAACGGAAACCATAAACCTCCGTAGCGTAATGGCTAAGACGCTACTCACACCACGAAGGTTCCAGGTTTGATTCCCGGGGAGATAAAAAAATCAAAACGGTTTTTTTTTTTCAATCCTGGGTGTTTATCTATTCCCCTCTGGGCCTCCTGGACTTTTAAGGTGGTTATTTATATGTTATATTATTTTTAAATCTCTCCATAAAAGTGTCGGTAAGGTTTTTGCAGAAGCAAAACCGAAAAAATTCACGCCTGCAATACGTAGTAAGTATTACTTAATATTACGCCGACGATATTTGATTTCGCTCGTGGATATTCCCACTAGCAGCCATTTTGTCGTGTTGATTACGCGTGAGTTGCTGCGATCGAGAGTCTAATAGTAATTGTAGTAGGTGATAGAGTTTCCTCAGACCTTGGCACCAAAACATGTTGGGACGCATCTGATACAATTTACATGCACAGGTAAACCTAACGCAGTTGCATTCTGCGCGAGGGAACTATTATGTCGAGTCGATATCAACAGCTACTGCACCACCGATATACGAGTTTTCACAGGCGATTATCTTATCCAGTGATTGTCTGCCTAGCGCCTTGTGGTGAAGTGGGTAAAGTGTTGTGCTACCATGCATGAGGTCGCGGGTTTATCGAGGTCAATACGAAATATTCATTCAAAGTGATTTTTCGTATAAAAATATTTCATAGGTAATACCTTGAACTAGCACTCAAGGACTGAAGCGTAGGATTGATCATCTTGCCTTCATATAATAAATAATTGAGACTCAGTGCGCTGGCTGTAACATGCAGTGCCCTATGCACCATTAGGTCAGAATAGGGAATGCAGTAGTGGTATCTTATCCGAATCGAATAAATTGGGAATAAAAAATATTTTTTTATTTTTTGCGTAATTTCTAGCGATTTATCCAAGTACAGTTATAAAATTATTGTGGTTTTAAGTCAGTAATAAACTGTTATTATCACCATCTCCTATTTTACAAACCACCTCTGGTTTAGGCCTTATACAAGAAACATCTCCACTGGCGTCTGTTTCCGGCTGCTTCTCTCTAATTTCAAATATTCATGGATGCGGTTTTCGTCTTAATTTAGTTCTTAAAATTATTATACTAATTTGAATCCTTTGTCACAAATTTTCAGTTGATATGTCAGTAGTACCAGCGATCCCTTTTAATATCTACGTATTATCAAATTTCGTTTGAATAAAAATGTAATGAACTTTTCGATCAATGATTACTTAATACTATGTAAAAACTCGTCTCGGAGATTATGATTCAACCTGAAAATCCGGTAGAAGATAAGGTTAAGAGCCACGTAAATCTTGGTACAGATCGTGCAGCGGATGTGGACAGAGCGAAATGGGCAGGTCCGAATAGATAATACTTGTATATAAGTATCTAGTGCATTGCTCCCCGAGATGCGTAGAACATAACTGTACCTGGCGCCATCGTGTCCAGGAACCTGTTTACTGTTTTACCTGTAAATGTACCGTAGTCTGCAAAACTTACGGCTGCAGACCTTGCAACACTTGACATCAAATAAAGAAAACGGTTATTCGTGGACTTATGTTAAATTAATCGCATTTTAATTTTCAGAAAAATAGGCATGTTTTATGGGCGTATTTCGTATTTTCTTCATACTTTTAAGTACCTTGTTTTATTTGTATTTTGAAGATGTAACACATTTTTTTTTTAATAACAAAATCTCTCTCTTGATTTACCTATTGCATTCGTACGTCAAGTGCAGTCTATCTTGATAATTCATTATAACACATGAAGGCAAAATGATTACGCTTCAGTGGCAATATAAGGTATAAGATACGAAGTATTTATACCAAATTTAAGTTGATATTCAGTAGTTTAAAACGGAGTATGTTCTCATTTCATAAATTTGAAAAAACTACAAAGTTAGTGCTACAAAAATCGTCATAAAATTATCTAAGCATAAGCGTGATAGCATGGTTTAACTAGCTTTTTAAATGTAAACATCTTTACACGAGTATTTCCATCGTTTCTAGTCGTGCCCTCAATGAACGTTAATCCTATTAACATCGTTGTTTCTGATTAACCTTCCTCGTGTTAGGATGCCATTTAAGAAAGGATAATTCACAATTTTGGTTCGGCGCTACTATTATGGCAAATTGATTGGTGCCTAACAGTTGGTATAAACGCAGTTCTTGCCTAATGACTCCGAAAAGTTTATTTATTTCTTTACAAACTAACGCAGTTTATACGGGGAGTAATATTGTCGAAACCAGCCCATAGCTTAACTATTTAGGTGCCTAATAATGCAATAAGAAAGGGGGTAAGATCATAATAATTACAAAAAGTAGAAAACACAAAGGTAACACTTTTAAAAATGGAATTTATGGTTTCTGTGGCTTTTAAGCGTCACTTCCCACTATTGTACAAAGCCATGAATTTCATATCAAAAATCACCTCATATGCGCAAGATAATCAAATAGTTTTTGTGCCTGTACAATATAATACACAGGTACTTGGGTAGATACTGTTTAGCACTTTAGCGGGAATCCAACCTTATATATATATGTAAAAAACAAATAAATAAATAATTTTTAAAAATTATTAAAAAAAAAAAAAAAGGTACTGCAAACCTTGCTTTTTGTTTGTTAACCATTTTACACACTAAACTGATAATAAATTAATTTGGCAGGAATGTTCCGGAGTTTTTTTTTCGGCACTAGTATTGTATGCATAATATTGCAAATAATGTACATAATACTGTTGAAAATGTTATGTCAAGATCACAGCATAATATGTTATCAAGATACATAGATATGATTTACCTATTAAGGTAAGTACCTATTTGTATATAGGTAGTTGGATTACCTTGAGGCAGGTTTTATACATATAACAGTTCCTAGTTCATAGCAGCTGGTAGAGACTGACACGTTTAGGAAGAACGCTGCGACATTTACGCGAACTAAAATTCAATACTAGATAGGTACTATATATCGCCAATCAGTATCTAGTGGCCAAGGTAAAGCTTCTTCCAAAACGTGTCAGAGCCTAGAATATTATGCAAATGAAAATGCTGACCATGATGATTCTCGTATTAACTTTTTATTAGCCATTATTCGCCCGTTTTATTTCCCTCACTCTTTGCATAATTTAGAATTTAGACAGCAGCTCAATGACACGATGAATTTTCTATTTTATTATTGTCATTGTTTAGTTTGCTATTTTATAAAAGTCATTTTAAAGTTGTCTTTAACTAGACTTACCAGATCGTCTATATTTCAGGAGGTAATATCTAACACAACTTTGATCTTCGTGGTTCTTTTGTTTCATTAAATTAATGTAGATGTGTTTTTCATATTGTAAATAAATACTACATTCAATGTGATGTACATATTTATATCTAATATCTTATAGTTTATAAAATCTGCGGTACAGTTAGTTGCTATGAGTTGAACTTTTTTATAGAATTAGATTTTATTACGGACTTTACCATTTTTGAAAATTACCTCCAGATTTCTACCAAGAATATTTTTAATGGTTTTATTGATTGAGCGCTAGGACGAGAACCCTTTTTTGTAGTTTTTTTCAAAATCCAATCATTGGAATAATAGATCAATCCACATAGGAGCGAACGTAGCGAAAAAAGAACTTTAGTGACTTTTAGCTTAATCAGACTATAACTTTTTTTAACAGGATAGCAGACCAGCGAAAATGACGAAATTAATCTTTACAACGTGAAGTGTATGGATTTCGCTGTATTATTACAGGTATTATTTACTACACACTCTAACCTGGATGTATTTGTTTATTCGAGATGATATCCCACCCGAGAGGAAACTATCTATTAAGCTCACAATACCAGTCCTAGTAACTGGTAATAATACATAGATATTCTAATCACGGTAGACCTTGGAACTAAGTGCGGGTGCTACCTACGATGGAGATATTTATACAAGTACCTGAGTACCTCAGATAATACGTCAGAAATGCCCGAGTATTCTGCCATATCAAACCAACTTGTGTGTGATGTAGAACGTAGAATGCGAGTTTTCTTAATCAATTAAAATTGTATAGATATTCAAACATTTTCACACGCTCAGAGCTTCCTTACTTCAAAATAATGGCTCTTAATTCTTTATCTAAATTGTTCATATATAAATGCACTTTAAATCGATGTGGTACCTGCTTTTGGCTTATTTCTATTAATAATATCAATCGACGGAGACATGTCGTGAAATAGTTACCGCACCAAAATAGTAAATAATGATGTTAGTTTTAATGTAGTACCTTCTAACATGTAGTATTGTTGTAATTTTCTTTTCGTGTGTTGATACACCACTTAGTTTGAAATGTCATATTGTAAATGAATACCTCAACACGGGTTTTGCTCAGCGAGGTATTAAAAAATTAAATTAAAAAAATTAAAATAAAATCATTAAATTAAATTACTACTACTACTTTTCCTTATCCGCGCCCAATGGTGCATAGGGCACTGCATCGGTACACCAAGGCTAGTGTATCTTGATCATTTTATTACACGAAGGTAAGATGATCAGTAAAATTAAATTATTTATCGATATATTGTAAGTAAGAGCAAATCAACTCTGCTACATGTTGTCCTTATAGGTAGATATGGGGATAAGTTTATCATTTCGTCTTTTGATATTAAAATATGTCAAAATTTTTACAATAATCCTGTCCCATAATGCGGCATATAGCCATAAAAAGATAATAAAAATAATAACCTACACCAATAAATATGATTGCCAAAAAATGCTTAACAATCTTCTCAACAGATGACACCAGCATAGAAAATTTCGGTAATGCGGAACGACGTAGACGAGTTCAATGTATAGCAGTTCCAAAATTTGTCATATATGGTTATCAGATGATGGGGCGGAATGGGGAATGTTGTACTACATCAAGTGGCCACTTAACCCAGCCAATGACAGGTCATAAGTCCTGTAAACGCCTAGATAACCCACATTCGCGTTTCTCTGTCTCTGTTGGGATATCAATAATATATAATAATTACTGACTAATCCGTATATTATTAAGTAAAAACTATCTAAATAATGACATAAAAATTCAGTGTCGCATTCAGGATTAAATTGAGGGTTAAGGCCTAAATATTTTGGATTAAAGTTCATACATAGATGGAAAAATAAGAAAACTTGCGTCTCTTTTCTTTGCGTATCCTGGGTAAGAAGAAAAAGAACACACATAAATAATATTAACCATTTTACATATCTAGTTGAATCATGGATAAACTCCATTCTTACATAAATACCAAGAAATATGTATTATAATATGAGTAAGTAGGTACGCTTCATGCTAATAGTTTTTCTAGCGACCTTTAGCATTTGTGACAGCAGAATGCACCAACAATGATGACGTTATACAACTCGAGACTCGAGCTTCCTACATAACATAATAATGCACCGCGGTGTGACCGTAACGCCGACATTGATTTTTCTCTTTGTCAATGCCAGAGGGCGGAAAATGGAAAATGTACTGCGTTATATTTAGTCATTTTGTTATAACATCGCGTGGAGCTTTTGTGGTATCTTTGCCGTATATTATAATATTTTAAAGTATGCAATTTACGTAACATCATACATCGTTAAGCGATTTCTCCTCTCAAGGTCATGAAAGATGTTTTATATCTATTTATTATACTTTTAATAACGTCGAGTTTGATAGAAAATTAAAAAACACTTCAATCACATGAATTTTGATCCGAATGTCTAATCTTTCAGTTTACAAATGAAAGAAATCGTAAATTCAAAACAAAATCCATTGTTGTATGTATTTTCACTATGTAAACCTTTTTGTGGTTTTACTCACATCATTTAACTTTTTTATGTTTTTTTCCCTCTCATAATTTTACATGATGTTGCTAGGTATTTGTAACCGTAGGCGTAGGTACCATTATCTTCTGTCATTTAACAATTTTTTATTGTCACCAATACGCTCTTGATATTTCAATTCGAATCTTTTCAGCGTTGCTGTGAATCTAACTTTAGGGGAGTATTCGCGCTCTTACATTCAACATTCAAATTTGATTTTATTTGTCAGAAGCCGCGACCTCTGCACACAAAGCCAAATCTAAAAATAAATCGATTTTCTACTATCTTTTTTGTGGGAAACGACAAACTTCAAGTTTATTTGCGTGACAGAGTTATGTAATGTAACCCTGAGGAGTAGGTACTAGGTACCTACCTAAACATAAATCCTCTCATTTTAGTTAATAAGGTGATTAATTGCGATTTCCGCATTTAGTTCACTCCTACACAAACACGCAGAGATCAGACCAATACTATAGATATTATCTATTCCGTAAAATGGATGAATTAAACGCCATCTTCTCAAGAAATATCAAAGGAATTATTTTGAATAAATTGTGTAGTTCATGTTATTTCCTTGACTCTGGAGCTTTGATCTCTGACTTGACAATAATGAAATCAATTTTGTCTTTGATTTATGCAACAGCTTTTTTATCATATCATGAGGTATGGAGGTTTTAAAATTAAAAAGAGAAAAGACCTATAACACTCCTAGGTCTCCACAGCATAATTAGCACAGCACTACGCAGGCCATATCATAAATATACTTCATGGTGTAACAAAACTCGATGTACAAGCGGGAAACCAATGAATCTACATCATATTTGGGAGTCGATTTTGTAGATTTTTTAAATTTTTATTTGTCCTATAATTTTCGTGAAAATTGAGTACGAAGTTGATTTATTTTTCACCTGTAACAAATTTACAGTGCATTTTAGCTTCATTTGTGGAAAAACTGTATTTTGAACTTGGTAAAATTATTCAGGAGTGAGGTGTATTCAGCTATGTATGTTGTTTTACTAGACTACAGATATGTTAGAACAAGTTATATATTACAGTAATGGTATACCGGAGGACTCTATAGGTTTTTTACATTTGCAGAATGTGAATATATGTATTAACAAATTGACATTCATTACTGAATTTTGAAAAAACTTCCAGCATTTCAGCTTTGAAGTACAAAAAATGTTAAGGTTTTATTATTTACTAAATGAAAATATTCTTCTTTTCCAGTTCATCACCCGTGTCGGACAAGGAAGAGGAGTTCTATTACAACGAGGGCGAGATGCCTCCCCCACCCACCCTCTCTCTCAGGGACATGTGCCGTCCCCCACACGAGGACCCTGACTATCAGAGGCAGCTCGTAGGATCCATCAGGTATGTTTAACCTGATGTAACCTAACCTAACTCATCCTGAACTAAGTATGTAATTACTTGATTTTTTAAATAATATCGAATATCAGAAGAACATTACATGAACATATCAAAATTCCTTATTTTAGGGGATTTTAATGCAAATCCAAAGGATATTTGATTTTGATCTTATATTTTTTCTCCTTTTTTTGTTTTTTTTGTTTTTATGTATCAAAGATGATATGAAATAAACTTATATTATTATCATAACCTATACATAACTATCGATTTGTATATTATTCCTGAGTTTGCATTATTACTTCTTATCCCCAATTTTCCTATGTATTATTCTTAAATAGTATCTAGGAATTTAGAAGATTGTAGAAAATAAGATTGTAGAATGTGTGTATTGCTACAAACATGAAATAATATTATTTTGTTATGCTTCGTTAACTAACCTAACAATATATACCTATTACCCTATTGGTTCATAGTTAACATCAATGCTTAGCTATTAAACACGTCTACAAATGGATACTGAATCAAAGATTTTGTAAGAACGAACCTGAAACACAATGTTGGAGTTCACTTACTATTTTTGTAATATTATTTGATGTTTTCAGACAAGGACTTCTGTTAGTGAACCAAAATAACGCAAACGGCATCAATCTTCTACCAGCTGGACCTATCACGATACCGGGAGTCATCAATACTCCTTGGGCTAATTCACATTCTCCTGTAAGTAAATTTATATGTTATTGTTTATGTATTCCAATCATTATTAGCCCTTTAAGATCTATGGTAAAAAGTTCCTTTGGGAACGGTGATGTAACAGTTCATTACACTAGTGGAAATCTCCAGCGAAGAAAAACTTTTTTTTTCATAATATGTTAATATTGGATTATTTAATACTCAAATGATGGTCAAATAAATTAAATGCTATTTAGATGGATGTTTTAGCACCGGCACGGAGGTGTTGATTGAATAGAATAAATATTCTTTGTTTCGGACCTATTTTGCTAATTTTTTTGAATTAACTTTTTTTATTTAATCATTAAATAAACATACATTACAAAACTCAACTTATGTAAATTATATAATAAAAAAAACTTAACGCCATACTACCCCATTTAAAAAGACAAGGTCTTGTGCTTAGTAAGGGAATTTACGCTATAAATCTGAAAGAATAAAGTACATTATGTTTACGTTTTAATCCTTATTATCTTTGCAATGTACAATGTATAATTTCAGAATTCTCCGCAGAAGCACATGAAGATGTCCGGAGCCCCGACCAGCCCCGTGCGGCGCTCGCGAGACAGCAAGAAGTGTCGCAAGGCGTACGGCATGGAGCGCCGCGAACAGTGGTGCACACAATGCAAGTGGAAGAAGGCGTGCTCGCGCTTCTTCGATTAACTGAGCAAGCGGAGCGGCGTGGTCGCCACTTCCAATCTCCGCTGCGCACGACGCAGTAACCCGGTTTACACATAAGTGTACTCTTCCATCACCAGGACTAGTATGGCGAGCTATCAGCTGCATCATCTTTGTAAGAACGTCGGATTAAGCTAATGGATAATGATCGAGATGAGTGTTGTATTGTGAGTCTGTAGTTTTGGTTATACGTGTGTTGCGATATTCGATGTTAGAAATAAGTCAGAGAGAAGTGGTTCTTACAAGAGTGAGCAAACAATATGTGAATATTTCAATACTCCATTATTTTTATACACCAAGTTTGTGCTCTCCCGTTTGGCTCGTTGGGAGTATAGAATATTCCCCGACTCGGAATGGATGCTACGGTTCGCAGCTAGGTTAGCGGGTTAGTGTAATGTGATTGTTCAATAACATTGATATTGTTAGGATCTAAATTATTTCTTAAGTTGTACAGTACAAATTCTGTCGTTATGTCGAGGCATCGAAAGCACCGACTCTATGGTGGCCGAGGTTGAGGAAAACAAAATTACTTGTGAATTCTCAAAGCTTTATTGCGTGCAGATTATTCGACAGATGCAATATCTTGTATATAGAGAAAACATATTATTATACATTGTTGCGTAATTGTGAATAATTACAATTTATAGTGGATGTTAATATATATTACATTATTTAAATCTATTTATGTTAGTAACGGATGCGCCAAAGGAGTATTCCGCTTAAGAGATATTAGCGTTTATGTGGGCAGACTCTGATGATGTACACTTGGAAAGATTCTAAATGGAACAGACCCCATTGACAATGCAATACAATATCGCTACGAATAATACACAACTACGACCAAAGGGACCGTTATAGCTTCAGCCAAATAGATTTAAATGTAATTTGCAGAATAATATAGAGAGTATAAAGCACGACTGATGTTAAACTCAGCATTATTGGATCCAGAATAATATATTTTAGCGCGAGTCCGCGGGTGATGCCAAGAAGACCGCCTCTTCTGTGACTGAAGTCACCCGCGGACCATATTCGAGTCCCGGCCATGTGTATTATGTCAAGCTCTTAAACATTTTACCATTTGCGTATGATGTACAATTAATGAGTGTGATATTTTTTTAAAGAAATTTAGTGTGTTTAATTTATACAATTTTAATTATAAGATGTAAAGCTGACTCGCAGTGGAGATCTCAAATCAGTAATCTGATTATATTATCAAGAGGCACTGCCAGGTGGGAACTGATCCATTTGGAAGTCTATTATCGTCATCAGTGAGAGGAGTATGATCACACTTGCCTTAATATAAGCTATCTTGACTTCCACTTGAAGGAATGATCAAAGGAACGATGTTGGGATTGCTTGAGGTTTGAATCTGTAGCCAGTGACTGGTTTACGATTCCAAGAGTCTATTTGGAAATGACATAACAGTAAAGTTATACGGTTTACTCGGATGAGGTAACCGCGATAGTGGTTTGTAATGAAGGATTGTGGGGGGATAATGATGTGACTAGAGGGAGATATAAGGAAAACATAATCTATTTTGACTGTACTCCAACTTACTTGAAAGAATAAGCAATAACTTAATTTGGTCACTGCTGACGAGCTTTGACTAAAGTTTGACAGTATTTCTATTCAAAGTACTGTGTAAGTGGACTAGACTGCGGAATATATTATAAGTAAAGCTATATGGGTATATTACCATCAGGTCTAACTGAATCCTTATAAGGATTTCATATGTGAGAGGCACAATCAAAATTTAGTGAACAATGTTTCCAAAATTATTTTTACTCTATTTTTAGTTGCGCGGTAGATATACTAAATCTTCTGACTGAATTTTTAAAGATTCTGATAGTTAAATCATACTTAACAAGCTAAATTATGTATTTTTTTTATTGTAAAGAAGATCTCAGAAACTCAAGGATAACCTTTATTTGGATAAGTGAAACTAAACTCTCGTGTGTATAAAATTATAATCTGGTTTTATTTATCAACACTTTCTTTCAATCGTTATGTTTCATTTTACATTACAACATTTCAAAGTATTTCATTTTAACTAATAAAATTTTACTAGATATTTTATTATTATATTATCTTATAATATCTGCTTCTTAATGTATTATTTATTTTTTAAGTAATTTTTAATTATCTTGCAATTTTTAAACTTTTTATTATATTCCTTATATTTTCTGATTATTTTCCTCAATTTTATACAGTTTTTTACTTGTGTGTTTATATTTATTTTGACATTATCAAAAAATACAAGGTTACCTACTTGAAAAAGATTTCTACAATTTGGTAAAGAACGTTTGGCATAATATAAGAAAATGCACAATTTTAGTATCAGTAGTACCTAATAATGCTTCTTACTTGAAGGAGGCATTTTGACGCATAAATATGACGTACTATATGTACACTGATTTTTACTTTATTTCTCATCAATAGAATGATACAAACCATTTGGATCAAATGATAATGAATCACACATTTGAAGCTACCTTGAGTGGGGATAGACTGATTAATATAATTTTTAAAGTCTCTGTTATTTAAAATTAAAAAAAAGAAAAAAAAACTGAGAGATGCTCTCGACCATGTTAGGGTCAGAATAAATTTGTTTCGAGCCTTGTAAGAAAGGGTAATTTGGAAAGTTGCTCGTCAATGGTTGGATTTTGTGAATTTATCGGAAAGAATTAATAAAAAAATTAAAAGACTTAAACCGAAAATGCCTGTTGCAATAAGTCTCACGTGTATTAGCCACTACGGTGTTTAGTATAGGCATCTTCGTCATGTCTTCTTTTACGGGTTAATTATTTTTGAATCCAGTCAATACAGGTATAATGTATTTGTCAAAGCTAAATGTAATTAAATAAATCACATCATCCTTATCCTCGCAATTTGTTACAATAAGGTATCAAATAAATAAATTATCCAACATGTCTATGAAAATACGAATGTTAGAAACATATACATTTTCAATATCATCGCAACCACAATGGACCTACCTATCCAAAGTCATTTCATCACCAAATTAAATAAATATTTGACTTTATCAGTCCTACGGAGCTTTTCTAGAAAGACAAACACCAAGAGTAAAATGGCACAATTAAAACCTGTTCAATGTTTACATTTCTAAAATGTGTATATGTTTTATGTTAAAAACATTTCCAGTTATTTTTGTCAAAATTTCACTAGTAGAGCTACACCCACTAAATGTTATTCATATAAATAAATAATTCATGTAACAATTACAAACCCATTCCGTTTTTAATTCTTGATGGTGCCATTTTTTTTCTTTTTTTAAAATATAAACTCACAATACGCCGGAAAAGTGACAAATCACAATTCGTGCCATCTATGGGTGATGGTGTTACTAAAGTTGATGTCCTGTTTTACGATAATCTCATTTTTGTGGCGTATGGCGTATGTTGCAACTCTGGCAATCTGTCACGATACGAGTATAACCTGTATATAATATAGTATATATTCATAACCTCAGGATTAGTGCTTACCTCATGATTATTATAAGGAATAAGTAAGTCCAATAAAGTTAAGTTACTCGACGTAAAACGTAATTTAATGGATAAATCTATTTTTTCTTAAGGATCTCAATGCCCAAATAAACACAAATGTGCGAGTGAGAATACATCACGCATTTTATTGATATCCAGTAGAGATCTGATTTTCTAAGTAGAACTTTGCGTAAACATTTGTATGGTTTACTGAAAACACGTGCTTCGATAATTTCTAGTATCCTCCTCCGAGGAGAAATTGATAATCGTTTCTCTACTGTCAATCTTAATTTCTATATTTTATGTATATAGAATATATAAAATTATAAATAAGACTTTTATCTCAATATTTTAGTTATAGTTTGCAATATTTTATGCATTCTAGTGAAGATATGCCTATATTTGTAAAGACAATGAAAAGTTTATAATATATAGATCCGCGTTTAAGTTTAAAATAGATTGCAAACAATATTATAGATTTATCGGCTTCATATTTTTGTCTTGTCACGTAATGTAATTGATATATAGAAGATGCTGAATATTTTAAGGATTATCTTAATATTTAGTATTAGCTGTGAGAAGCTAAGCCTACAATACACACAAGTAAATATTTGCCTCATTATGAAATGTGTTTCAAATCATCAAATATAATGTTAATGTCAATTCAAAGTTCCAAAAAGGTGTGTCTTGTAGGCTATTCCGAGTTGCCGTAGTAATCATGGCTGCCAAATATACATAGGGCGAGTATTTTATGGTGGCTAATTGTGCAAACTTTCCTATTGCATGCAATAATATACATTATTGATTTGAAATGAAGAAATATCACACATTGAATGATATTTACAATAGACACCAAGTAGAGTAAATCACGTGTCTTGATGGTGTTAAGCTTAAAGCTTACAGTAAAATATTCCGTGGGTAAATCGCATGAACACAAATAAGAATGTGCTTTCTTTGCAATAATTATGTTTGTAATGAAGTCTATCAATAGAATACTAAGTCTTTATTAATCTTCAGATATTGTTATATCAAAATTCTACATACGTAATCTCTAAGGTATACCTATGGTAAGTAAAGATAACTTTTCTATAATCTTACTGTAATAAATATGGTAAAGAACATTTACAATAAAAGATACTGTGTTCATAAGATAGATTGTTGTTTAAGTAAATGTAGGAGATATTTAATAGTCGGTGTTTATTTGGAATGATTTATGTGTTTCTTCATTTGGATATTTACAAATTTAACTAAAAGCTGGTTGTGTCGTAAGATAAAGATATTTTTATGAGGATTTCACAAGTGGTTTTATTCCCAGATTAGATTCACCGCGTACTACATAACCATTGTGAATTGGACATATCTTAAAACAATAATGTTGGGTCTAAAAAGCAAAAATTCCATATTGAATATTATTAGACACTGCGTATCTATTTATTATATTTTATACCAGATGTGAAAACAGAACATGTGATATAAATGTAGGAAAGTTATTATTTTGATAAAACATTAAAGAAAAACTACCTATGTCTATGTACTCCAAGTGCGATAACTTTTGGATAAATTGTATTTTTTAAAAATACCTTAAAAAGTTGAAAAAAAGTAATGCCTTTAAGGTTATCATTTCATATATTATACAACGGGAGATTACGTAAAATTATTGTGTTACAGGAAATAATACAAAATATTTATAAAATAATACTATTATTTGAGAGAATAGGTATTTTTAAAACAGTGAACCTAGCCAAGAAATTTTCCCTCTCCAAGTTTGTATTGTCATCATAATAAATATATTCATGTGGTGAATTTCCACAATTTACATCGAAATATTTCATACAAAGGGCCCCCATACCCGTACAACCTGCCTTCTGTTTTGTTGCCCCTCACATCGATGTCTGGGAGATAAATAGATATAACATTACTTGTAAAAAATTTATATATTTATTCAAGGTTCGTTTTATGACCATTTTTAAGAACCAGTAAACAATAGTTATTTATGGGGGTCTACATGTATGCTTTTATTTTTAGAAATATGAATTTGATATTGTTTTATTTTTATTGCAATTTTTGACCTGATTATTTTCAGCCTAATGCAGTATGTGGGTAATTTTTCATTTTAAATTTGGTAACATTTTTATAGAAAAAATATAAGCACACAAAAATGTTTTAATAATGTCATTTTTTAATTTATATAGTAGAACCTTGACTATCTGAATTTTCATAATCTACAAATTAGTCAGATAATAAAACAATTATTAAAAATGCATTACAACGATAAATTCACTGTAATATGTCATAATATGAAATAAAATGGTGGAAATAATAATGCCATGTTTTGCTAAAAAGAAATAGTCTAGAATCACCTTTTTCGATTTGATGTATTTCTTTTTTGAAACTTAAATAATCAGGTAAATATTATAATGGATGAGGTTCTAGGTTCTACTATATATTTGTACATTACGAAATATAACTTTTGGAATTCTCCTTTCCTGGTTTCATACTGTACAATGTAAAATGCAATATAAATACTTATTCGTAAAACTTTTAACTTTTAAATACAATCATGTACCTTATTACTTCTTGTGAAGGTATGCCTCGTTTTTGCTTAACAAAAACAAACACACGGTGTATAACTGAAAATAATAATACTTTATATGAAAAATATTCATTTCAGAATATAAAATTCAATATATTGATGTATTTTATTATAAATTAATAGTTAATAAAATGCTTACCTAATAAATACACATTTAGATTTTTTCAATCCTTGCCATTCTTATCTACGCCTGTTTTTATTTTAACTTGCATTATTAAAGATGTGTATATTTTTATTGAATTGTAAATAAACCTCCGTTTTTACAGAATAAATGTTAATATTTTTTTCTTAGCATTATTTGGATATGAAATTAATGTTCTTAATAGTTACCAGAAAACCATATTTATAAGTAGGTGATAGTATTTTTAAAATAAATTACATATATTTAAATCTATTCTATTTTCAGAACGAAATAAAGCTTCGATTACTAATCGATATGTAATCGTATTGAATAAACAAAACACAGTTTGGATTATAGAGACCTAAAAATGCTATAGAATAATAGTATTAATATTTTTACTTGTATTACGGGCCATAAAAAATACATACCGAAATGAAATGTTCTTCCTCTCCAGTGTTTGTACATAAACACATTCTTTATAATAAATTGCAAAGAATAAACATTAGAAATGAAAATCTACTTTGTACCTAGATATTTTACATAAATATATGCTGATTTGCTTTGTTAACCAAAATTTGTAATCAGTCTCTACGACTTAAGAAAGACAATCTAAATCATGTGTACTGATCAATTCCAATATTGTTTTGCATAGAGCACATTTTATTTACGCATACGAAGATCTCTTAAAGGGAGTTGAGAGGCTCATGGAAAAACTCGAGAATTCTGCATTTTCAAATTTTGATTATTATTTTGTAAAATTAATTGTCATTAATCTTAATGTAATGAATCGATACAAATAAGATTGGCGACGGCTCAAATATACACAAGCCAAAAATTTGTACATATTATAAGTTACATTTGTAATATTATGCGTATTTAAAATTTGTTTTGGTATGTGTAAGCTTGTGTTGTATTTTTATGTAGCACTGTTAAAAATTGTTTGCTTCTGATTTAAGGATTTTAAATATTATTGGAGATTTTTCTCGTAAATTACTATTTAAGGACATTAGCCACCTTTTAAAGTATTCTGAAAATGATTTCTCAATGGCTATGTAAACCTTGTGTTACCATCGGCAAACTTTTGTCTGGCCAGTGTTTTTGCTTACAGATCAATAATTCTTAGTGAGAACGATTCAGAATCCTTTATTTTGAAGTTAATATTTACTCAGTTCTACTTTCATTAAACGGGAACTTCCAAAGTGCCGATAGGTACATACTAAAATAACATTTTATATCCTATCTTGGACAGAACACTTTTTAGGAAATTCCTCAAACGTTCATTGATTTTGTACAATTTTTTAATCAACTGACATGGATAAATATTTGAATTTCAGAATGAATTCATTGAATTGAACTATTGCCATTTTGATTAAGAATAATGCCAGTATTTAGAATGTGGCAGGATATTTAGTTAAGTCCTTAAATAGTCTATATCTGATCTCATAAGTGTGTAAGGAGAGTGAATTATGTATGTCTTCTTGTTTTGTCTATTTATTATTTTGAGCATTATAATGACGTCTTGGCAACAGTTAATGTAAGGAGTATAATATTATTAATTATTATTGAATGACTTGCAATGTAAAAAGCTTATTACACCAAAAACTGGCGCATAATATTGATCTACTTACTTACAAAAATGTTTTTATTTACCAAAGAGTATTGAAATTTACAAGAAGATTTGCCGCTAGAGACTAACTCAATAAGCAGCCCAAAGCGATTCATACATTTCCATTTCAAAACTTTCTTGGAGGTTTGTTGTTCAACACATAATTCTTAATATTAAAACATTACTCATAATATCTTAAGAGACTGTGCCAATACCCCAATTAATATTATGTACCATAGACAATTTTACATAGTTAAATTATTTAACTTACTTTTTTGTGTTTCTTCTTGACCAAATGAAGACAAAGGTAAATAAACACATTATTAAAAGCTACCTCATAAATTTTGCTCAGTCTTTTTTTTAAATTGAATCCCGATTCATTTGTTAAAAAAACACTTGTATAAAAGGACCTGTTATATTTCTGATGAAGCACCATTGCTTTCTTTTTTGGGATGGGTTTTTTTGGAAAAAATTTTTTTGGGAAGTTTTAAAAAAATTTT
>JAGVSP010001631.1:0-37654 GCA_022494985.1 Micrasema minimum
TTGCGTCAAATATTTTTATATTATATGCTATATGGAAAGGTAACTATCTTAATTTAATTCCATCGTTTATATTAAAACACAATAAAAAAGGAAATTTAAACATTTTTTATTTATATTTTTTATTGAAATTACTTGGTGGAATTCCATGATTAAATTATTAATATATAACCAGTCTGAAGATGCCCGTTATAGGGTGAAAGCGCTATCTGGTCAAAATAAATAAAAGTGAAAATGTACCAAGTATTTTTTATTTAACTTTAATTAGTTATATATTAATAATTTTAATTTAAACATTGATTTATAAGTGTGAAGTTTACGTAGGAGTGGTTCGGGATGTGCCCCAGTGGTAGTAAATCGGTCTTTGGGGTTTCTGTTACATTATAGCGGCATCATATGTCGCTTCGGTCGGCGTCGGTCGATATCTTCAATGTTAATTTTCTTTGCTAGTTAACCAAAGGTAGAAACATGTAACAATGACTGAACTAACGTCCTTTTAAATTATAACCAAGGACCGTTCGGAATCGAAAGTTTATACACACATCGACTGCAAAATATAGAGTTGGCTTTATTCTCAAATAATGCGAGATAATATTATAATGTAGTATTGTTTTTTTGCCTGAACGGGTGGTTTAAAACGTGGTAACTTCGCGGTCTCTGAGTCCAGAGATCTCTGGTTCGAATCCCCCCGCCACCCACGACTCGATTTCTATTTTCAATAGTAATAAAAAAGTTAAAATTTAAAAAATTTATGTCTTAAGATTTCATAGATTTATTTTATTGAAAAAGAGATGAGTAAACACCTACATAGGTGATTTCTTTAGGTGATTTATTACATAGGTGCCTTTGAGGTGATTTCTCACCAAAATAATTTATCCAAAATAATAATAATAATACATTCTCTTATTTAAATTACGCAAGTGAAAAAATGTAGCCCGGTTTTTTAAACATATGACGAAATTTAATCCTTTTTTAATCTCCGTCAGAGCAATTATGTAGGTAATTATTCTCATAATGAACTACTCTAAGGATTAACATGCTCATTCGTTGTGACAGACGTCTGGCATAGCTCTTGCAATTTAATGAAAATGAATTGAGATGTACCTCAAGATTTAGAGGTGACATGTATGGTGTATGTTACAATATTATTCTATTGAAAACGAATAAATCGAGACAAAATGAAAGTATTTGACAACATTTTGAATGTGTGTACAAATACTTGTTTACAAATTACTGGACTAGATATCTTCGGGCGTCTTCTAGTAAGTAATTAAATTCAGATGAATCTTATCTACACCAAAAAAAGTTGATAGCCGAATGCTCAGATATTTTCTCAACAGATGTCGCCAGTGAGAAAAATGATGTTAATGTGAAACGTTCTGTCATAATTATATATGAAATGTATATGGATTTATTATTTCACTATAACTATTGAGGATAAGTAGTGCATTGGTACACCAAATGCAGTGAATCTGATCATTTGTTACATAAGATCAAGTTCTTTTGTTAAGCCCGCTATATACGGGACAGTTTTCTGCGCAGTTTTCTATGCAGTCTGAAAACGGTCCCGTATACAACGAAAACTGTTTAAAAAAATCGCGTTTTTAAAAATACACATATTTAGCGTGTCTTTTGACAGAAGTTTGACAGACTGCACAGTTTTCTGAACAAGAAACTGTGTAGTTGTCTGAACAAGAAACTGTCCCGTATACAGCGGGCATTACAGTGCGGTACAGTTAAGTACATCCACGGACATAATATTAAAAATATTATTTGAATACCATTACTTTGTGTTGCTTATTATCACGCAAACGCGGCAACTCATTCGGGTAGCATCCCCTTTATAATAATTGTCGCCCCGTTATCGTTTTATCGTATTTACCACAAGAGGAGGAGTTAATTTAAATTTGTACCGCACGTCTGTAGTTAGCTGCAGCCTTATCATTATCCGCCATCTTGTTCTGTAACGAATTCCCAATCCGTTGTGAGTTATTACGATTAACGGAACGTGCCACCTCCCCTTTTGAGTAATAACGAACCATCTCGATAGAAACAAAAGTACCACTTATGTAGGTACATACATTTTAGTAGGATAACTTATTGTCTTATGATTTCCTGGTACAAAACAAAAGAATTCGGTACACATTCCAGAAATTAAATTTCAAATTCCTACCATGAATATTTTGAACATGTTTTATTCTACAAAGAATACTTACCCATATCCGCAACTAAGTGTGCATTGGGCACTGAATTAGTACACTAAAAGCAATGTATCTTAATCACGTTGACGATAAGAAGGCGTCCATGGTGTCACAATTAAAAATATATTTTTCCCTATCTGTCCGGAATCGACACCTCGATCGGTATTGTAGCTCAATGCGATCACCATGAAGCGAACGAAAAAAAGCATTTACAGGTCTAAAGTTCCACGTTTGACTAAAATCGAGATTTTTAAAATTTATGTATTTGAATCATGCAACTAACACGTTACTTGTAAAAAAAAAATTTGCTTCTGAAATTAAACAACTTTTGTTTTAAACTACTTTTAAAAAAAAAGGAGTTTAAAACAAAAGTTTTTTCATTTCATAATTATGGAAAACTACAAAGTGAGTGCTACAAACATTGAGTTAATAAAAATATGTTTATTCCATCGTTCATTCATTCACTAAGTGCATAGGGTACCGCATAGGCAGTAGTTACATTAGTGAAGTAGAATTTGATCACAATTGACTATTCAACAGAAATGAGAGCTTTGGAATAGAATATGGGTATCTAGGCGTTGTCGGATATCAGTAGCATCGTTAGATATCAATTTTTGTCCACAAGTATTTGGACACACTAAAAATGTTATTTATGAAATCGAACCGGCGATAACATACATTGCAACCAACGCGCTAACGAAAGGCGGTCAATTTTTTTCGAAGCTGTTTCTACCAGGGTAGCATAAAAGTAATAATAAAAATACTGGCTGTGTAATGTGATATATTTTTAAAGAAATATATAGATTGCAATAAAAAATCGTAATATGTAACAAGTGCAGTGAATATTGATCATTAGTTATGTAAGAGGTGTAGGTAGGGGTTGTATTGTCCCCAATACAACAGCCTTACCTACGCACCATTGTACCCTCACATACCTAGAGCAGTGAGCTTCCTAGCTAAACAGGCATCTTGTATATTCTATTGTCCTTGTATTGTAAATAGTCTAAATACGCAAGTTCTATTAAACTAGCCGAGTTTTACTCAAGACAAAGAATAGTTATTTTAAAATATGTCAAAATCTGTCAAATTAATGTTTGTAAGAAATTTGCTAAAATTAATAATATTGTTTATTTATTTATTTCAATTTTATGTACGGTACACTGTACCCTTTACAATAATAAGAAAAATAAGATTTTAACAAAGTGCACAATAATATAAATATCAATAATAAAGAAAATATAACAAGAATATATTATGCGTTATGCAGATAATAAAAGAAATTACAAAAAAAAAATATGTAAAATACAAAAAAAAATGGGATTCAAAAAAATTGATAATAAATTAGTAAGTAAGAGAAAGTACATTAAATTATATGCATCGGGTCCGACAAGCAAGCAAGCAATGCACCCCTAAAACATGACAACGACATGCTGAAAAATTCTAGTTTTGTGCTATACTCATTACCTATTATATGTAGCCGGTTGAATAAATCATATTTTTGATGGTTCGAGTTTAATTTGGCAACATTAAACAATGATTGTTTGTCGAATATGCGTAATAATATTAACCTTCGAAAAATTGTTTGTCTATGGTACTAACCGGAAACGCGTAAATCTGCGTTCACCTTGCGCGTGCCTAACTCTAGTCGTAATCTTGGAATTTATGATAAGCACGTGACAATGGCATCATGACTTAATAATTGCACGCAAAGCGCTCTTCGCGGACGTGCTTCACCCGATCTGCTATAGTTCTCAAGACAAATACAAGAGGGACAAGGGCCTAGAGAAAGGTAAATAATAACTAATAACTACCAGTATTTACATACAGGGTGATTTTAAATACCTATTAAACTCTCTCAAATTTAAAAATACCAATTTTACATCTCAACAGAGACGAGATGTTTGGAAGTGAATATGGGTATCTTGGCGTTTACAGCTGGGCTGGGTTATTTATTACAACATTCCCTATTTTGCGTAGTATTTGATATCTATTTCTGCCAATTATCAGAATTTGTATATTATATACAGTGAAATAGCGCGACACTTCACATGTTAACACTCTCTGTCATCCATTTGTCAAGTATTTGGAGACATTCAAAATATTGTTTAAAAATACCAATTAAACAGGACAAATGTGGCGTTCTACCCCTTTGAGAAAATGGCGTGATGGTTAGTTATTTAGTTATACCTTTGTGAGTATACCTGTTTATGCGGGTGCACAGAGAGAGAAATGAAAGGTACTTACGGTTTTATAGCATACGTTTATTTCAAAATACTTAGAAAACTAATACAAAGAGCTTAACTAATTAAACTACTGATTGAAAAGAAATAAGGAAAATAGAAAGAATAAAAATGAATCTAATTTCCCACAATTTGGCGGCAAGGAATGCTCGGCAAAAACGACGTCCTGTCACGCAGATAGTCGAAACATTTCTCGAAGTTACCAGAGTGTTTTCGGGGGCGCTCGGCTCTGGATCCGCTCGTTTGGCTTCGTGCGCGTGACGTCATTGCTTCCGCCACAGTTATGTAGTTTAATTGGTATTTTTAAATCCTCCTGTATGTAAATACTGGTAGTAATAAGTTTTTATTTACCTTAATTACGTTTATTATTTATTTATTTTATTATTTACCGTATTTTATGTTCCCAATAGCTGATTTTTCGATGTTATAATATATGAAATATATTATGCTACATGCTCCAATTTTAAGCGCATGCGAGTTTGAAAGCAATTACTGTGACGTATGTATTCCTTTTTTAAATAAAAATTAAATTTTTCCACCAAGTGCGAAAAAGGAAAACAAAACCATCGTGTACTTAGAATAATAATAAATTCACTCACATAATACACAAGTCTGTGTGTTTCAATCACCGCAAAACTGTGGCCAAATTATTCGCGTTCCTTACGTCATTACTCAAACTCCACTCCACTCCAGTGAAGTGTGCGTTTATTTCGTTATTTTCCAAATTGCAAAAAGAGGGTTCTCGGTGCTCACTCCTTCCCAACTGGGGAATTTAGGCGCCCCTAAAAGGGGCATTTTGTATACTAAACTGATACTTAAATGTTTTTAACGCGCCCTTAATTCTTTGAGTTTCACCGGCGCCGCTACTGGATATAGTATAGTAAAAGATTAAAGTATTTTATTTAGATGACGCACATTTATTTCTACCTCAGAGCTGAGATTCTTACAGTTTTAAGTGGCAGAGGGTTAAGAGTCTTTCTTAATTAGTTCACCTAGAAGAGTTTTATTTTAATAATGTATGTATTTTTTATGAACCTTTATGATAAAATTAGCTTTTAGGCATTTTTTATTTATTTTATAACCTCTCCAACAGACCAGGAGGCTTACAATTAGGAGTAACATATAAAAATATCTTGACCTGAGAATAATCAGTTTTGATTTTTGTAATTTCACAGGGAATCGTATCCGGAACCTTCATGTCAAGAGTTCAGCATCTTTATACTACACCACGGGGTCGCCATATTATTTTGTTGCAAGTTTAGTGTCATTTAGAACTAATTTTTTACTATAAAGTCCAAAGTTATGAATTTTGACTATTCCCTACTACAACTACTACTACACTCCCTTATCTGCACCCAATAGTACATAGGACACTGCAATAGTACTACAAATGCAGTGAATCTTGATCATTTTATTATATGAAGGAAGGATGATTATTAGCCTTACGCTTCTTAGACATATTAATATGAAAATTGCAAGGAAGGAAATATTTCATATTCGCCCCCCATCTGGAATCGAAAACAATAAACAAAAGATATATAATGATTACAAACACAAGTAAGGATCTGCCCCTATAATATGACGTACATATTTTTTTATGCAGTATACTGAATATTAATGTAAATAATACAAAAAAAGTTTATAAAATGATAAAAAATTATCTCTAACTCCTTTTTCACAATACGATATTTTCAATGTTTTTAATGATTTGACAATATTTGACTTAAAGCCAGAGAGATGTAGAAACAGGAAAGCGAAAAATGGAATACATTTGGCGGGAGATGAAAAAAAAGTAGCGAAAATCCCGGGAGAAAATTTTACAATTCCCGAGGGAACTGCAGGAAAACTAGATAAGGTTTTCAGCGGGTTATTTCTGCGGTTGCTTTTATTACTTTTCGTTGTAATTAGTCACTGGTCTTTGTTGATTTTAGAAAATATGGGACAATCTTGCAAAATTTATCCATTGCACTGTTATTTGGGAGCCATTTTGGGGTTACGTAAAATGTACTTTGCAAGAAAATTTATCTAGATGTGTGGAAATGTATTCGCTTACTTTGTAGGTAGATGATATTTTAAGACAAAAGAATCTTAGTAAAATAGAGCGGAGTTTAAAAATATTGATTTAATGATGGTTGAATTTAGTTATTGATTTGTTTTTTAAAATCAACGCCTTGGATATTACATTCGAAATATATGGGTATAAAAGCATACAGGTAAAAAAAATAACAATAAGCAAAATATTGTACATATACAGTAAAAAAAAAGCACAAACATAAAATTATTAGAGTGTCGTTTATTTTTATACATAACTTATTGAATACGGAAAGCTCTTACGTAGGCATCCTGCGTGCTTCTTCTATATAATTGACTTTTCAATTGTGATATCAATGCCGAAAAGGCAAAAAGAATAGAAATATTTGTGTCGTAGCAGATGTTTCATTCATCTGCTACGACACAAAAGATGGAAAAATCTGACAAAGCAATTATTTATTTCACCTGTAAACAAAAAGTTAGTAACGATTTATCCCAAAGTTTAATTTGAGATGAAGAACAATGTAAAGTGTCTTCATAAATCAACGAATCTTTGAAGGAAGGTACTAGATAGCACGTGTTGGTAAAGGTTTCTGCCTTAAATAATATGCCAACCTTGGCTTACTATCCTCCAACAAGACACAATTTAGAACTCCGCTATTTAACGCAAAGTCGGCTTGTTAATTCGTTTTGCCGTGAATTAATATCGCCATTCCCAAACTCCTTTCTATGATCCAAGCTGTATTCTGTATGATATTCTGAAATTGGGCGCAGACGTAACGGAGGATTTCGGTTTTGAATTCCGGACCAAGGTGTTCACCTTTCGCACCGTCTCGGGAGATTCTTAGCACGTAACCTCCTACCATTACAAATCCCCAGATTCACAGATCAAGACTTTCAGAAATTAAACACCACTTCGCCAAAGAGCTCTAACTTTTACCACCACGCTTTTCGTAAAACATGTTTTTGAACTACCCCTTTTGATGTAAAAATGTTGCGTTTTCTTGATTTTGACTCAGTTTAGTTAGGGTTAAGCGGGAAGGGTTGGTCATTATCCGAAGCTCCGTTCATTACGAGGGCCACCAATTCGGACGAGTGTTCCACATTTGAATAATCTTTGCCGCATCGATTAAGGGATTACTATCACCCCCTTCTGCCCTCCTGGTAATAACCAAACTGGATTGCAATATTAATTATTGAAAATTTATTATTTATGCATGAAAAACAAACTAACTATCATTTCCGGCCTCCGTAGCGTAATGGTTAAGACGCTGGACTCACGATACGGAGGTTCCGGGTTCGATTCCCCGTGAGAACTCAAAAAATCAAAATTGATTTTTCTCAAGCCTGGGTGTTTGTGACGTTGTTCCCCTCTGTAATTGGGCCTCCTGGCCTGTTGAGGTGGTTAAAAAAAAAATAAAAAAATAAAAAAATAAAAATAAAAAATTCCCTGAAAGGGTTGGCAGAGAGGATAGAACGCTACACCACTTTGCCCTGGCACACTCCCCTTGCTTTCTCCACATTCCAACTTTTTCCACTCGCCATAACTATTTTATATTGGCATATTTCATTCATATTATACTTTCTTGCTAACACAGCAATATATTTCTAAAACAAAAATGTAAATAAGTGATATAGCTTAACGCCATGCTAATCTTCTTGAGAATTAATTCATGAATTCTATGCCAAATAAAACACTTTAGAATTATTTATCTAGAGTTGTGAATTATAACAACATTGTTTTTGACATTGATGAGTTGGCGATCGACAGATTCACGGCGTATTTTGGCGGTTAAACAAATCAGACATTTGCACAATGCTCTCTATTTTAGAATTTCAAAAATAATTTAAGGCTTCTCAATGGCATAAAAAGTTGCTTTTATAATTATCGTAGATTAGCAGATGGTTTTAATTCACAGAATTATGACTAATATGACATTTAAGAATAATTCTAAGCTTACTGGAGATTTTAACTCATCTGTAAATAATATTTATGTTATTGATATCCCAAAAGAGACAGAGAAATTCTGGAAACGAATGTGGATTGTCTAGGTATTTACAGGGCTTATGACCTGTCATTGGTTGGATTAAGTGGCCACTTGATGTATTACAACATTCCCCATTCCGCTCATCATCTGATAACCATTTACGTATATATTGAACTCGCGTTCGTGATATAACATTACCAGTGATTTTCTCACTGGTGACATCTGTTGGGAATATTGTAAAGCATTTTTGGCAATCGAACTTTTATGGTGTAGGTAAGGCTCATCCGAATGGTGAATGCTGTAATACATCAAGTGGCCACTTAATCCAGCCAATGACAGGTCATAAGCCCTGTGTGAACGCCTGGATAATCCACATTTGTTTCCAAAGTTTCTCTGTCTCTGTTGGAATATCAATAAAACTACATGATTTTGATTTTATAGGAATTTCAAAATGACTTAAATTATCATGAAAAATGAGGAGAAAAATCTTTTTTTTTTTTTTTTATCTATTTTCAATATACTTAGTCTTTAATTATGTTAATATTTTTAATGTGCGAATCCTCTAAACGGGAGCACTGTGCGACTCTAGTTTCGGCAGAGATATTTTAGCATACATAATATTGTATTATTGTTTCCGCAAAGCCGGGGCTTGTCTGCGGGTTACATACTTTTTTTTTGTTTTTTTTTTTTTTTTTTTTTTTTTTCTTTCTTATAGTATACAATGATTTTTAAAGGTGGTTACACATTAATTGTTGAGAGATATTTGTTTAATGTACACTTCACTGATGGTCATCACTATCTGTTTTTTTAATACGTTTTTTATTATTTTTTTGAATTTGTTAAGATTTTTTTCTTCGCGATTTTCATAAGTTAATAAGTTAAATAATCTCGGGATAACACTCTCCATTGTTCTGTCTCCATAGTAATTTTTCTGTCTGGGTACACTGAGTTGTTGCGCCGAAACTTGCCGAGTAACAATTTGGTGTGTTACCCCTTTGTTTATAGTTGCAGTCGAGGAAATGATCTGTCATTATTTTGTACTGACACAGTTTGTCGACAGATAATACGTTTATGTAATCAAACATAACTTGGTTGTCGTCTTTTGCTCGATTCTTTATATTTACAGGCACAATTGTTTTTAGGATTTTGATTTGCAAATTCGATACTCTGTCTGTATAAGTTTTGAAACTTAAGCCCCATATTCTCAAACCGTATTGTATTATTGGTTCAACTAGCCCCATGTATACCAGTCTTAATACAGAATATGGTAGATAAGTTTTTAGGTGATACATGTTCTTCAGGCATAATCTTAACTTATTGCAAACTACTTTAACATGTTCTTCCCAATTAAATGAGGAATCTATAATAATGCCTAAGTACTTATATTTGGATACCTCCTCAATGTTTGTACATGTACAGTCTTGTAGATTTTTGTGCATGCATTGGTATGTGTGCGCATATATTAATAAATCTTCTCTAGTTCTGTTATATGGGGATGTTATGTATATCACTTTCGTTTTTTTCGTGTTAATTGTTAGGCTATAGTCATGTGACCATCTTACAACTTGGTTAAAATCCGATTGCAATTTTTGCTGTGCCTCTGCTTGCGTGTCACCAATAGCTACAATTGCGGTATCATCTGCAAACTGATAGCACAGTGAATGTTGGATGACATTTGCCATAGAGTTACAATATATCAAGTATTCTAGGGGACCAATTACTGACCCCTGGGCCACTCCTGTCTTAATAGGTACTTTATTGCTCGGTTTTTTAGGTAGTTAGCCTAACTTAAATATGTATTTAAAACTATACATCGTATAACAAAACTCAATGTACAAACAGGAAACCAGTGAATCTACATCATATTTGTAGTCGTTTTCGTGATTTTTTTAATATTTTATTTGACTTATGGTTTTCGAGAAAATTGAATAAGAAGTAAATTTTTTTTTCGAGAATTTTTTACAATTTTAGATATCATTTATTAAGTCAAACTAAAACTATCCACAAAGAAAACAATAGCAAAAACCCGAATTTTAATAAGAATTTGTGTAATTTTCCTTAATCTTCGGTGCTTTTTCGGAAAAATAAAAGTTTTTGTCATGCTCAGATTTAAAAGTCATATTACACATTTGACTCAAAATATGATGTAGAATCACCAGTTTTCGGGTTGTACTACGAGTTTTGTTACACCATGTATAACCATCATGCCACTACCCAAATGTGTAGGCAGAAAGGATAGAGCGCCACACCACTCTGTCTTGGAAGACTTCTTTTGTTTCTTTCACATTGAATAAATGAATATTTTTATATTACTCTTGCCACAATCAAACCAGCAATCCTTTGGGTTTTTTAATCAAAAAAATGTTTTACTAATAGATATCACATTTTTAAAATTCAACGCATGACTTCAGAATCTTTTGTAATCTGGTGCAGCTGAGGGATGCAGGAAGTGAGAGTTGGCCGGCGACAAGGGCTCCTGTAGGGATCTAGTGATGTCCATATCCTCCAAAAAGGATCGATTGTGGCGAAAGAGGAAGATGAGAAATTTCAATTTGGAGTACTACTAAAGTTGATTAATTTATAATCACAATAAATAACCTTAATTGATAAAAAATTTAAGCCACAGTAATTTTCGATAAAATGCTTGGGTTCGTATTTATTTTGAAGGTATCTAAAATTTTTGTTAATAAAATATCAATAAAAAATATATTTTCCTGCCTTGTATTTGTTTACTCTGCTATTCGTATCAAAAACTCATTTGAATCAATAAGAGATTTATCGAATACCGATAAAACCTTGTTCCATAAAAATAGCGAAAATCCACTATAATTGGCTATTTTTTGTCGAAACGGTCGGACATTCAAATTTTTCTGACCTTTTCTATACAATAAAGTCTTTATCGACCAACTATAAAAGTTGTGGATTCGATTTTATTCAAATACGTGACTAAACTACCAAGAAAGCTTTTTATGAACAAGAATCGCTGCTTTTGTCTAGGCATACTTAACTTTTAACGAATAAAAATGAGAGATGCCACACTTTGCCGAAACTAGACTACAATATTCCAAGGTCTTATTTACTATTGGTAAATGTTATTAACAATAAAAATCAACCCTTTGAAACATCTCGGTACTTCAAATTGTTTTGTTTTCGTGTTTAAATCTCTGTTTTTCAAGAAATTTTAGCAGTATTATATCACAAGATGGCATAGATTTCTTTTTACGTAAAAAAACATTATGTAAGCAAATTCAGGAACCTTCAGTCGACAATTTCTACAGATAACAAATCAACCATACTTCATTAGTGAAAATATTTTGACAGCATTGTACCGTTTAAATTAAATAGAAAATAAGCAGAAATTGAAATAATTTACTTTATGGCTTTATATACAATACAAATTCACTGTTTAGCTACTGAGTTTATATCGAACTCCTAGTATTTCATAGGAAAATGTGATTGTCTAAATATGTCTATTAATAAATTCACGTCAAATATTTTAATATCCTTAAGTAAAACATTATTACTTCCAAAAAGGTCCAATACAAATCTAGGGGTTGGTTGGGTAGTGACCTTTTTAGCTGAAAATAATAATAATTATAGTCCATTCTCTAAAAACAAGGGACCGTAATACCTATCTTCGAAACACTACCCATACCATGGACTGAAATGATAAATGGCCTTAAATATCATAAATATTAATTTGATTTTCAAAAAGGTTTAGCTGAATTATTAAGGACTACCTGAAATTTCGACTCAATTGACAAAACTTAACAAACACGAGTATAACTATATAATCGATAGTATTTTTCTAAGAACATTGTTTAAAATAAATGATGAACATCGGGTGAACAACAATTTTTTTCACTTATTCGAAATTTTTCGATCCACTTAAATTTTAGTATAAACGATTTTGTGGAGTTACTATTCATATATTTTTTAGTATAACCGCGTTTTTAAAACGGCTAAAAAGCGTATATGAAGTAAGTCAAAATTATCATAGATAACTAATATTCACTAACCTTGTATGACTGTTTGAAATTATTTTTTTTAAATTTTAAAGTGAGACAGAGAAGCGTGTACAGAAGATTTTTAGAGAAACCCAGGACTCTCGATGGGTTTAGCTCCGAAAACAATGATATTTTTACTGTTGAAAGATTACTCTTAAACTAATTAGTAGGCGGTACGGTGTAACAAAGTGTATTTCAGAAAAAGTATTACTAGAATAGTTCTAAATTTTTGTCCATTTTACCGTTATTTTATGTCACTGAGATGGAATCGAAAACGTGTTATTTTAAATCAGGATAAATTGAATAAAATATTTGGCACTGTAACAAAAAATGGTTCTTGGGATCAGAAGAAAAGTTTTTCAGGGGCATGGCCCAGGAATAAATTATTTCAGTGAAATGAACCCTTATATAACTAAAATATAAAGTTCTTCCTCAAAGGTAGGGTAAATAATTCTCAGAATATAAAATAACCTTAAGGGAATACAATCATACTTTCAAAGGGAGAAACGAGATTTCTAAGTTAAAAAACGACAGGTCAAAAGTCGCCCTTCTAGACTAGATCACTCATGATTAGATTTGTACTATATACATGTTTTTCTTCGTCGCCTTATAATGCCCTCACAACCTTTTTTCATAGTATTGTTTATTGTTAGTAACCCTTTGGTCCCAAGGAAGGTGTAAATTTCCAAGGGGCTGCAACCCCTTCTTTCTTATTACGTTTGACTAGGAGTACAGAACACTTGGAGAGGTGAAGTTTGTATATAAATCTCTCCGAAGTTGCGAGCCCGTAGGAGCGGATTGAAACTTTTTCTTCCGCAGGCTGTGTCGGTCGAAACCTGTCTCACCTTTATGCTACCCTGGTATTTAAATAAAGAACTTTCCAACGTTCATAAAGGCAGTAAACAGGCTCTAAAAATTAAGTCACTTAGAGCAAGATTGAAAGTTTAAAAAGCATTTAATTTGAAGCGGCGCGCATTCGTGAATTTTCACACTTCGAATTGCTTCACCGGTTCACTACCATCGCGACGCCATAGTTTTTTAGTTACTTTAATTTGTGAATAAAATTTCGTAGAATATATTTTAATTATGTTAAGATAATACCTTACTTTTATGGCAATTATGATAAAGCACCACATACATTTAGAAAATACACATTTCAAAATTACGAAAGTCATTTTTTAAATCTTAATTATTGTACATAATTAATATGTTCAGCAATTGTGTTTACTTTTTATAGATTTGACTAAAGATAGTACGATATTAATTTGGTAATGTGCGTTAAATATGTTATATTTACAATATTATATACCTAGCGTGTATTTTAATCTAAGATTTTAGTACAAGTAACATTGTGTTCCTGTGATAAGAAACTGTTTCAGGGATACGCTATTAGGGGGGAGACCCATCTTAATTTTCCTTCGATGGGGTAAAGCAAGGTGGGGTTATTTTTATGACACTCATTTCGGGTTGTGAGTGAGAACTTATGGCGAACATAGCGGTACCTTGCTTCCAATTTCAGAACCCTTCAGTTTCGAAATAACTCCAGACAAAGTTATAATACGAAAAAGGGAAAATAATAACTCAACGCATTTCCAAGGTAATACACTTTTATTTAGTTTTACAACAAAAGGCGTTATAAATTTGGCCTATTTTTTACCGGGAATATTTTAAGAATTTCTATGGAGCACTAGCACTTCTTTTATCAAAGATAAGTACGATATTCACGTTTTCGTTTTTTATAAAAGAAAACCGCTTATTTATGTGAAACTAGGCATACTATCCAACTTTTAATGTTTTCCTATTTTTTTTAAAATGCGGAAAATGTAATCAAATGTTAGGAGAGCGCTGGTAGTATTACGATACGTCATTTTATTTGTAAATGTTACATTGAATCCCAACGATTGTTGTATACAAAAAATTACAAATAAAACCTTTATACATAGAATTAAAATAGTAAAAATTAATATTCATCAAAATAGAGTAAATATATAGTAGAGTTCAGGACAGGTTGTGGTCTAGTGGTAGATTCGAGGATTTTGGACAAGAATCTTGTGGCGGGAACAATGACGTCACGGGCACGGAGATGACGACTGACGACGAACGCGTACGAACTGACACAGAAACCGAGCATCTACGGAAACTTCTGGAGATCGAGGAGAACCCTTTCGGCCAGCTACGTGATTGCACGCGTATTTCGGAACATTATTCCCGCCAACTTTCGAGAAATTTAATTTCATTTCATTTTAGCCATTTTCACAATTCTTTTCCATCCATATTTCAATTAAGTTTTTGTATTAGTATCTAGTTTTTGTGAATAAACGAGCATTATAAAACCGTAAGTACCTGTTTCATTCTCTCAAATGTAACACTTTTCACAAAAAAATATCAAAAGTGCCCATGGTCTAATGTGCATTGCAATTGTTTATGTTACAAATTTTTACGTGGTGTTCCTCTGGATGTTTATCAACTACTGACTTAATGACCGATGAAACTGTATTCTGCTACAGCCACGCTGGTTTTGTCGAAAAGTTTTTACTGTTTTTTCGCCCCTAATTCCAAAAACATCAATTTTAGAGATGTAATACTTTACACCTTAGAGTAATGACGCGCAGGCTATAGAGGGGCCCTAACGGTCAAAAACCATTCTATGATTGTCAAACACGAAGTTGGCTATATTTTGCAGCAAAACAAATGCCAAATGCGGCCTTGGCATATCGACAGTAATCAACTGTCACTATCAACAGTAAACATACTTTGATTTACAAATTGATGACCTAATTTAAGAAAAACTGGTAAATAATGTAAATATGTTGATAAAAGGAAAGTTTTTATAAAAATAATACCCATGTAGGACAATATATGCCAAAATCAATGTAAATCAAAATAATTATTTATCGAAATCAATTACCTGTGAAATGTGACTCCTTTAACACCTTTGACACTCTTACTGCCACAACCAAGCATACTACAATTCACCATTGCCGTTTTTGATGATTAAAATCAGGAAGTATCCACGTTATTTACTAGCAAAGCGACGAAAGTGACCGTTACGCGTCTGTTGTCAAACAAATAATAATGGCCGCCAGCAGAGTGAAGTTGTCGCTAACCAAAAATTTGCAACGCTCCGCTCTATGGTAAACGGCGAAAGGGCCTCTCTATAGCCTGCGCGTCATTACTCTAAGCTTTACACAGAAAAAAATACTCATTTTTTGGTGTAAAAAAAAAAAATTAGGCAGATGTAACACTCTTGAATCAAAGCGACGATATAATAAAATGATTTCACTGTCAAAATATTGTCTAAAAATTATAGAAAACACATTCACTTCTCGAGGAGCTGGCCCAAATTTACAGTAATATTAGCAATTCTACCCATTTCTAGTCGTTGGCGTTGGTTGCTCAACCGCCGAACCGCCGCCCCTCATATGTATTTTTTGAATATTGATATCGATATTGATATATACAAAATAATACTCTTTCAAACACTAAGATTGTAATTAAGCCGCGAGATTGAATTTCTCGACACGCGCCACTAGCGCAGCGTATGTCCCGCCCTCTCACAACTTGTAAAGTGGAAAATCTCTTTTAATACCCGGTTGCCGTTTTTTGCAGGAGGTTAGAAAGTTTAAAGCCTCCGGCATCTGCGTAAGTTTTCCAACTTCTACCAAAGTGTGGTCATCCTAGTAGTTTAACTAGTCACCCCGTTTTACTTCTCGATTCTTTTCCAGAAGCCTTTTTTGTTTTTTTCCCCAATAAAGCCTCGTTTAGACGGAAGAATTTTAACAACATTTTGAATGTACACAAATACTTGTAGACAAATTACTGGATTATACCCATGCTGGGCTGATATCAGATATTATTGATATCCCAACAGAGACAGAGAAATTCTGGAAACGAATAATCCACATTCGTTTCCAGAGTTTCTCTGTCTCTGGAAGAAATTAAGAAAGGGCTTTTACGACGGTTTGGTCATGTGGAGCGAATGAGTGATGAAAGAACGGCTAAAAGAAGTTTAAAGTTGCCTGGATGTAAAAGCCGCGAAAGGCCGAGAAAGACATGGCATGACCAAGTACGTCAAGTACTTGAAAGTGGACATGTGAAAAGTCGGAATAACCGGCGTATGTGCATGAGAAGATGTATGAATGTAGAGGAAGCACAGAAAGTCTGTCAGGACAGAGTGGTATGGCGTTCTATCCTCTCTGCCTACCCCTACGGGGAAATGGCGTGATGGTTAGTTAGTTAGTTAGTTTATAACATATGTACTTAATTTTTTACTTTTCTGTTTTGGGATAAAATTCGTTTTCACGACACAATCACGCTAACCCAGCTAATGACAGGTCATCATCATCATCATCATCAAACCATATACGCTTTCTATGTGGAACATATGGATTCCACAAACTTCCTCCTAGCCAAGCGATCGGCGGCTAGTTCTCGTGCATCCTGCCACGTCAGGTCCACGTCCTGTAGTTCTGACGCTAACTGATGATGGTTTGTCAACAGTGGACGTCCTGAGAGCCGACGGCCGATGCCTTGTAAAATAGGCAATCATAGTTAAGGCTCTCGGAAAGCATAATGACAAAAACAACAGACTATGAAGGATAAATAGAAAATAAAAGTAAATCCACGCAAAACGCAGTACCTTAAACATTAAGTAGATTAGCAAAAATGATAAATGTATCATCATCATCACCATTGCATCCCGTTGAGGTCCACTGCTGGACATAGGCCTCCCCCTGCCGTCTCCACTCCTCCCGGTCATGCGCCGCCCCCATCCACTGTCTTCCAGCAGACTTTCTGATGTCGTCTACCCATCTCATCGGTGGACGTCCTTGAAGCCTCTGGTTTCTCGGTCTCCACACCAGGACGCGTTTTGTCCATCTGTCGTAGTCATTCTAGCTATGTGACCGGCCCATTTCCACTTCAACCAAGCAATTCGCTCCACCACGTCGCAGACCTTTGTCTGGCGTCGGATCCAATCGTTCCTTTTTCGGTCTCTTAATGTTATTCCAAGCATAATTCTCTCCATGCTCCTCTGTGCAACTTGCAACTTATGGGAGGATTGCTTGGTCAGAGTCATTGTTTTCGCGCCATATGAAGTATTAAAGTGATAAATGTATATGAAGTATTAAATTAATCAACCTACTACCTTTGTCAAAACGCGAAAGATAAAAATTCAGAATGTATCATTCCTTAAATGTCGTGGAGCAAACGAATTTGGAAATGTCTAAGTAGTTTAGATGCCACTTCGAAATTGGTAAGGCCGCCTTCGCATTACGCTTGTAAACTACGCTTTATAGTCGTTTTTGTTCCACAAAACGTGTTGGTAAAGTTTTCTTTGCTCTAAAATTTAAAGCGGCTCGTTTATTCGCATTTTGAAAGGGATCTTTATTCCCGAGTAATTGGATTAGATAGAATCTCTACTATCTATCTTTCAATTTGTTTTGTTATAATAGTGAACTGGTCTGGGGGCTGATTTTACAAACCTCTTCTTGGAAGGCCGTGAAAGCCTCTCGCTAATATCTACGATCCTTTTTTAGGTCTTGTCGGAAAAACAGATATAAAAAAATATTATTACGAAAAATAATATTCTCTTTATATCTGTTTTTATATATTGTAATATCCTCCACAAAGAATACAGATTACACAGAGAGCATCACAGTCGAATGCGCATTTTATCCAGGACAGAAAACTGTACAGTTTCTTGTTTAGAAAACTGTACAGTCTGTCAAACGAAACGCCTTAATATGTATATTTTTTAAGCGCAATCGTGAGTTATTATCGTATGTTTGCATACGGGAAATTGTTAGTATATCTTATTTATTTTTTACGTTTTTAAAAGCATTCAATATGTCAATATTAATTGTCAGGTCAGTCAAACGTCTCGCGGACCATTCAATGTTCCATACAGTTTTTGCTTTATACGGGACAATTTGCAAACTGAACAAGAAACTGAACAGTTTTCTGCCCCGTATAAAGTGGGCTTAAGCTTTAAACTGCCACCGCGCCATTGTTAGTGAAGAAGGTAAATTTAAAATGAGCTCTTCAGATAAATATCAGCGTCATAGAAAGAGATGACTAGAGAAGCCCGTCTAGGCAATTTAATGCAATACAAATCTCCTATTTTATCTATTTTTCTTAATGATCATAGTACTATATATAGGTAAGCTTAAAATTTATTTCATACGAATATTAATTTGTGTGTAGGTACATAAACTAACTAACTAACAAACTAACCATCACGCAATGGGGAGGCAGAGAGGAAAAAATCCCACACCACTCTGTCCTGGCACACTTCCCTTTCTTTCTCTACATTCATACATCTTCTCATGCACGCACGTTGATTATTCCGACCTTTTCCGAATTCTACAAACCAAGCTTAGAAATTAGTCCGTCCGTTAGTAGCGTCCGTCAGTAGTGAGAAAGTGAGTTTTCTCACTACTGGGAGTTTTGGGATGTTATTTTCTTATTATTGGGCCTTCTTGGGCCTTCTTGAGGCTGTGAAACAAGGTAAATAAAAAAAATATAAACAGCCATGTCTAGTGCATCTTCATTATTTTTATTGATGATTAAGGATAGATAATCCGTTTTAGGCATCATTGCCAGTCCAGGGTATCATAATTTATGAAAAAAAGTAATATGTAAAAGTATTTTAAATGAATATTTCACGTTGACCTTCGTGGGAATTGAACCCGCGATTTTTATGCAACGCGTCAACCACGAGGTAGACAAATCTGCATACTTCACAAAAATCCTTTTCTCCCAGGGTAGCATAAAAGTAATGCAGGTTGTAAAACATGTATAGAGATTTACAGAAACAATAAACTCGATACAATCTGTCCCAGGGAATAAGGGAGAGGGTGCGGAGATAGGATTTCCTGAGTTCTCACTCAATTCGTTTTAAGCTCAACGTTTTAAAAGCACTCCATCGTTATCGTATTTTTATTATTACTCTTTCTATCAGATTTCCAATAACGTGAGATTTTAAAAATAAACAGCAGGGGTTTAGGGCAAGGAAAATAAAGATAAGAAGCTTGATTACAAAATACGATGTTAACATTTATTTTCTGTCATACACAATTTATTTAAATTTGATTTAAAAATCATTTATAAATACTAGTACAATATGCAAGAAAACGTAAGAAAGTTATGGTTGAAAATTAAGATTTGATCCTAGGTTATTTTAGAGTCATTATTCCATATCCGCTTCTTATATCTTCTTATATTCCATAAACTGTCTCCAAGCCAAGCGTTCGGCTGCCAGTTTCCGTGAATCATCTCAAGTCAGGTCCACGTCCCCCAGCTCTGACGCAAACTGCCGACTGATTGTCAAAGTGGACATACACCAGACGTCGAGACCCTGATGCCGTGTAAAATAGGCAGGCATGACTAAGGGGATGTTTTATCAACTCTGTTTAGAACCTGGTTAACTAAATGTCGGTTGCAAATTGCTACCAGATTTAAACGATATTTGCAAGGAACCGATACCACGACATAAATAATGACAAATCTAGCTTTCGATTAGCTAACCGACACCTTCGCCTGGCAACAATGCAGCAGTGTAGTCAATGGTTTCAAGATGTTTCCTTATGCCAGCTTTTATAAAGTTGTATAATATATTTTTTTAATATAATACCAATCCAATACAACATAAAATATTGAATTAACATTGTAATATTTACATTTTAACCACCGTTTAACGCATTAAAAATTAGACTAGAGTGGTCAAACGATCTAATACGACACAATTTTTAAATACATCCTGGATCCGCCACGATGAGACTCTCTGGTAATTTCGTCCGAACGAGGATCGGAAAATGAAAGAGGACTTACCAGAGCTGGACTCAAGGGCGGGATATGAAGATGAAGGACCACCAGGAAGGGCGAAGTATCCTGGAATACCCTGGAACACCACGTCGAACTGGCGCGGCGGGACACAAACGAGGGGGCACAGCACACTTTACTCAGTTTTGATAGAGGGGTTTCGGGGATTGGAGTCTGGGAAGCTTGGAGATGGATGACGAGTATCACGAGGGTATAACGAGGGTGGATAGAATGAAGAAAGATCAGGATCACGAGAAGGACGGATGTTGCGAGGTAGAGTAACGTTGCTGCGCTGAGCGAATATTCGAGACTGAATTTTAGTTGGATAACAGGTGACAAAACGGAATGGAATGGGTGAAGGTAGGCGATACATTTTGGAGAGGAATTCGAACTACCTATACCAGAGAGTATCAATGATGGCCAAACCACATCCCTTAAAGAATCTCTTTAAGTCAATTTATCAATTGAGTGAAATTATTAAATGGCCATTTGACTGCAACATTTCAGTACTATAATAAAATATCAAATTAAGTCACTCGTCTCCATTAAAAACGTCAAAATATACATACTACCTACTACATCGTTCCCATATTTACATGGTGCATAGGGAACTGTATTTAAACACCATGTGCAGTGTATTTTAATAATTTGTTGCATACAGGCAAGATGATCAGTCTTACACTTTAGTGCCAGTCTTAGGTATCACATATGAAATATTTCAAACTGAAAAATCTAATATATTTTATTAAATAAATACAATTCAGTAGGTATGTGTGTACTGTAGTACAAAAAGGCCGTATAAAAATATAAATCATGATATTTAGCCTCGACGCGTAGCCATTGCTAAAGGCAAAGTGCCCTCCGCATTAGATTAATTCCAGAAAATTCCTCCGAACGTATCTAATCGACCCATAACAATGGTGCTTTGGTCGTTAGCCATTCAAGGGGCTTATCTTAGTTCCAGATTTACCGTTTGAAAGCTCTTTCTACCGCCACAAAGCTCTGTGCGCCTGGTAGCTCTTACTCCACTTGAGATTCATACCAAATTAGTTTTATTCTTTTCTGACGGTTTATTCAACCGCGTATATTATTATCATTATGCTCTCCTGGCTATGTGATATGATTATATCCAACACACATGAAGGCCGAAGATAGCCTTTCAATAAAATAAACGACTAGAGTTGTATTATGATTAAATAAAACAATGTTATGTGTTACTATTAATTGGTTTATTCTATAAAAATAGAATTTGCCTACACTACCTGGTTTCGGGAGTAACGTTCTCCCATCGACTGGTGAAAAGACACTAAATTAGAATACAGATGTTATACAGAGAACGTTACTCCCGAAACCAGGTAGTGTAGGTAAATTCTATTTTTAAAGAATAAACCAATTAATAGTAACACATAACATTGTTTTATTGAATCATAATTCATTATGAAGTGTTACAAAGTGAATGCCGAATCAATCAACAAGACTAGAGTTGTGATTATGAATAAACAGAGCTACCTACCACACGTGGTCGATAAATAATACATTTTTGATTAAATAAGACTACCACAACCGAAACTCCATTTTTTTTCAACCATTTTGTCATCTTTATACAAGTATAATGTAAATAACTTACGTAAATAACCATTCGCTTTTTTATCAGCATAATCACAATGCATTATTTTTTTACCTATCATCGTAAATATAATGTATTTTCCAACGTATTTTTGCATTTTATTAGTCACTATTTCTACTCGTAGTAATTACATAAGACTTCAACATTTAGGTACAAATCCGTCAAAGGATTTGTATAAACGGTTGAAATTATTTCCAACTAAAGCAATTTGGTCTTGTATGGTGTCAATTTGGACGAGATAAATTATTTCAATAACGTCTGTGACAATACAATTATATAACAAGTATTCTCCTATTTTCTCCCCGATAAATTCTATATGAAACGTGTCAATATTGGTTTCGGTATCCGCTCTATTTCGGCCCATTTCACGTACTTTAGCGATATCCGACCCGGTATCATAACAACAAATTCAGAACATAAGAGCGAAGACAAATGGAAGAAATACCAAGTTCTGGATAAGAGACAAACAGGTGATGGCTGATAGTAACGAATAACTGGTATGAAGAAGTACTCAAATTGTGCTTTCGGAGAAATTGACTATCTGTATATTTTTGGAGCCTCTGAATATCAGAAAATTTATTGAAATGACAAATAATATTGCTAGAGAGTTAGGGCTTTTTCATTTTTATCCTTTAGAGTGCGCAGAGAAAGATAAAAGTAATAAATTAATACGTTCCATTTTCAATACCTTATTATTATCAGTTGCGCAGGGTAAAGTAAGATAAGACAGTGTTTTTTTACCTCCACAGATAAATCGCTATATGGTAGAAAAAACCAAAAAGATCTTTTTTACATGATATTATAATAAATGGTCACATAAACTACATAATTTAATGATGATTAAATAAAACGATGTTATGTGTTCATCATCATCATCATCATACCATATTTCTATGTGAAGCAAATGGAACCCACAAACTGCCTATTGGTTTATTCTATAGAAATATTTGGTTTATTCTATAGAAATAGAATTTACCTACACTACCTGGTTTCGGGAGTAAAGTTCTCCCATCGACTGGTGAAAAGACACTAAATTAGAATACAGCTCTTTTACAGAAAAATACGGAAAAAAAAATTGCAATACTTAAGAAACTAGACACAATTTAAAGTAACAGAAATACTGATAAATAGAAGTAGTAGAAAAATAGAAAAAACTATAAACTAAAACATTCTATTACTTCTATTTATCAATATTTATGTAACCCTTGTGTCTAGATTCTTAAGTATTGCATTTTCATTTTTTCTGTATTTTTCCGTACGAGGTCTGTATTCTAATTTAGTGTCTTTCACCAGTCGATGGCAGAACTTTACTCCCGAAACCAGGTGAATTCTATTTCTATAGAATAAACCAATAGTAACACATAACATCGTTATATTTAATCATAATTCATTAAGAAGTGTTACAAAGTAAATGCCAAATCAATCAACAAAATAAATCATTTAAGTTCCGGTTTGAATCTTAAACAATATGGATAGTATTATATTTATCGAATTATTTTGTAATGATCATCTGGCATCTGCAATGAATTATTAGGATACGATGATTTTTTCAAATTAATGCAGTGCCCTATGCAGTGTAAAATGCGGATAAGGGACAGGCAAACATAATACATCAAAGTGTATTTATAATGATTTTTATTTTCTTCGTACTTCGATTGTCTTCCCTCCGCTGGACCACACTAAAGACCGTAGTATATTTGCGTTATTGCCGTACGTGGTTGGTTTTTATACCTTCTGTGAACTTATCTGCTCCTGATAGCGGCTTCCAGGTAAACCGAAGTGTTATATCCCCTACCAAGGGGGATGGAAGGGGGAGGGATAAAGAAAGATAGGAAAGTGTTTTTTACCGCCACAGATAATCGAAATCGCTATAGCTATAAACATCGGACGTTTCATTTAGCTGGAGGTTTGTGGGACGGACGGCATATCGGGATTTTAAAGGAACATTGTTTTCTGATCAGATATTACATTAAAAAAAAATCTTTAAGAAACAAAACATTATCATGTTGAGGCGTGGTTAGTCGTGGGCTGATTATGAATGTTCTCTGGCTCGAATCGTACTCTATTTTCTACTTTCAGTTTACCAAATGCTTAAAAATGATCATTTTGCTTTCATGCAATGATGTACCAATACCCTATGCACCATTGGGTGCGGATAAGGGAAAGTAGTAGTAGTCGTACTTTGTCCTCTATTTTTTATATTTCGATGTAAGAATATTTAAAGGAAATTATTTTCCAATTATATGGAGCTATTTGCTTTCCTTATCAATATTTAAATCAATGTTAATCTATGTCTCCCTTATCGGCACTTAATGGTGCATAGGGCACCTCTTCGGTACATAAAGCGTAGTATACCCTGATCACAATTTTTTTAAATAATTAATTTACTCGTTAAATTGCTCGTTAAATCACTTGTTAAATCCAACATTTTATATACATTACGTAGGTTCATGTGCATTTCTAGCAACAAAAAAAAATTGTATGGTAGGCTTTTAAAAAAATGCTATGAAAATAAGCCATAAATTTATTGTATCTTTGAAAAATACATGTGTTTAAAAAAATAATGCTACTTTGGGGGCCTTAATAATAAAGAAAAGTGTTATAAAATATACACGTAGATATTTATTCAGTTTATCTTTAAGTTATTTTAATTTTATAAAAAGCAGAAAAATCGTCGTTCGTTTTTTGGGCAACTTATTTGATAAAGTGCTACTTACATTTTTATTACATAATTTATGCGCAGTCGTTTCGTAATAAAGCCATTTTGTCTCTTTTTCATAGATTAAAAATGATGTATTGTTTTACAAGATAACATCGCATATTTAATATCGTCATGTTTGTCTTGTAACAAAGAAAATAAATCATAAACTTCCCAAACAACCGATTCCACAAAATTGTAGAAGTCAAGGGCGAGCTTTTTCTATTCAGAAAATAGCGCTGTACATTTTTCAAATAGTGGCGTAAATTGTTATTCTTCTCACAATATGAAGTGCATTTTATCGTACCTTGGATATAAAAATCTTGAATTACTCATTTAATTAAAGCGGTTTTATTTTACTTGGTAAAAAGGGGTAGTTGCACAAAGTGAAAAAAATACAACCTAGATCAAATGCGACTACTTTCTGGCGAAGAAGATTTGAATACACTTCTTTATTCATCCTACTCTCTTGGTCCATCCAGTTCTTAATCTGGTAAGAGTGCTCGCTGCTTCTTATACTAGGAGAACACACAAACCACCTCTTCTCTTCTCTTCCACCCTGTTCCTTTTGTTTTGTGTGACCAGAATTACAAATAGGAGTTAAAAATTATTGCCAATAAAAAGTTTCACCGACGGCACTATATTCCGTTCGACAAGCGAACCCTCTTTCCACCTCTTCGATCCTATACCACCCTGGTAATTCAGAAATTATCAAATACTTTAGTATCGACGATCTCCTCGAAAATTCTTTTCTTTCGAGTACCTGAGAAAACCCAGAGAGATTGTATTCTCACTCTTTTATTGTTTTAGTTGGATTCATGATATTTGTACCATAAAGTTCTTTTTCGCTACCTTAGTCCGTTTATTTGTTTATTAACATTTATTTTGAAACAAAAGCCGGGTGAATTATTTGAGAACAGATTTAAATGCTTATTTTCATACAACATTTTTGAAATGAATACAAATACTTGTGGACAAATTACTGGATTATACCCATGCTGGGCTGATATCAGATATTATTGATATTTCAACAGAGACAGAGAAATTCTGGAAACGAATGTGGGTTATCTAGGCGTTTACAGGGCTTATGACCTGTCATTGGCTGGGTTAAGTGGCCACTTGACGTACTACAACATTCCCCATTCCGTCCATCATCTGAAAGCCATATATGACAAATTTTGGAACTACTATATATTGAAATCGTCTTCGTCATTCCGCTTTACAGAATTTTTCTATGCTGGTGTCATCTGTTGAGAAGATTGCAAGAATTTCTTTTTTGGCAATCATCTTTTTATTAGTCTAGGTCATAAGCCCTGTAAACGCCTAGATAACCCACATTCGTTTCCAGAGTTTCTCTGTCTCAGTTGGGATATCAATAATAGCTTATTTTCATCTCTAAATTTATCTAGATTCCAAAAGGTTCCTCGTATTTTAGGTAGATATAAAATTTTAAAAATATGTTAAATAATATTTCTAAAAAAGTATACTTAAATAAAACTCTGACATGCTAAACTACTCAGCATGCTGCAAGAGTATGGACCACAAATCTAAAAACTTTTTTTTAGTATTTAAAAGGTCTTGTGTTTTCATAATTTATCACGAAATGTTTTTATAAAACCAATCAGATAATTTCTAGAAAATACTGACATAATTTTTTAACGTTTACTAATCGTCGAAATATTTGTTTGAAACTGCACCCTAAATCAATAACAAACAAATTAAGCCATTTGATAAAAATAGCTGTATTTTTCATAATACCTACCCTTGTTATTTACATAAACGAGAATATTTTGAAGGAAGGATTATTTGTATCTCAGGCTTTGTGAATGGGCTTGTTCCGGAAAAAGGAAAGTAAGGCTTTGTTTCTTGAGATTTATGAGTGTTAATGAAAGCGTGGTAGTGCTTTGTATGTACAAAGACGTCCTAATCACCCAAGCGAGAGTTTTAAGCTCATTTTTACTAATCTTTGAAAATTCAATTAGTTTTGTATTCAAAATATTTCTCATATCCTCTTGAATTATATAATAACGAAATACAGGAATTGTGAAGAAAATACTTACCGAATATTATTTTTAAAATACCATATAAACCCATTAAATCATTTTTTTCTTGTATCTTCATACGTTTCTTGAGTTTTTAGAATTTTATTTAAAATATATTTAGGCAACATTTGAAAATTCTCTTTGTCAACAAAATATGGTTAATAAGTCCTTTCGGTCAATTTTTAAATCCGGGAATGAAGAAAATTAATATTATAAAATAAAACAGTTTTTTTAGTTTCGACCACTAGACTTTTCAATATATTTTTTAAAATTCTCAGCAACTGTCAGGACAGAAAACTTAAAAATAATCCGTGAAATTAAAATATTGTTCTAAATAAAATATCTCGATAAATCAATTTATTTTTGTTCCTCGACCAGGGGACCATGAAACGATTTTTTTTTTTAATTTCTTTAAATAATCTTATAAAACATACATGTATTATATTCCTAGGAGTTATAAAAACTCATTTTGGGACCGGTATTATTCACATTTTTAATTACATATTGCACAATCAAAAAGACGAATAAGAAAGACGTTTCAAAATTAACACATTCAATCTTAATCCTAAACATAATATCTATCATTGAAAAACATATTTAAATACAGAGGCTAAATATTAAGAAATATTAAGGGCTCTTCTATGTATTGCTTTATTTATTTTTATTTCTTTATATCTAAGAGGACGAAATTCAAAAAATTCCCATCCGAAACGAAAAGAAAATGTATCAAAAACACTTTGCAGAATACTTATATTCTGGCAGGTTAGTTGGACCCTGTAAATCCTAGATGATCCTTTTATTTGTATTCACGAGCGTTATAACCAGTAATTTTGTTCCTTTTTGGTATGAAATATTATATTGATCGTAAAAATACCCTTTTATGACAGGCCCGGAGATGTCGCCTATTCCTGGGAAGAATCTCATCTGATGAGGCTACACGAGATTTGAGATCTTCATTTGTGTTTTAGATTCATGTCAATATATTCATATGTTCATGGGACACGGAATTTAAAATAATACAAATACTTTTAAAATGATATTGTAAAAAACAAGGAACATCTGTGTTTTTTGGATTGATTTTAATCGTTCGAATTCGAGTCTGTTTTCAAATAGTCGGAAGTAACTATGCCGAAAAGCAGGAAACAAGTTGCGGTGGAACAGAATTCGTGCCAACGGGTTCCAGTTCGGAGTCCGTTACTCTACCACAAGACTTTAAATCAGATTCGTTTATTTTATGAATTTTAAAATATTGTATTTTATATAATAACGCAAAAGATAATCACAATATATTATTTAACTATGTCAACGTCTTATCTGTGGAAAATCTATGCAAATATAACACAAAGACAGATCATTTCCTTGACGATGGGCACAAAATAAAAATATCACACCCGATTGAGACAAGATTAGTTTCGGCACAGCGGCTGAGGTAGCCTCGGCAGGTAAACTATTACGGGAAAAGAACATTGGCGTGTGTTATTCCAAATTTATTTTTTCGGCTTCCAAAAAGTATTTATGAAGATAAAAATATTATTAGATTTAAAAATAAAATTAACCCTCTTAAAGGGCACACAGGGATTGTTATGCAACGCTACCTACTTAAAAAAAGAATATACTTACAATGTACGATACTAATTGTATATATTAATATATCTAAACAAAGGTTTAAAAATAAAGTAACGTTGGCGCTGGAGCAGGAGTAATTTAAATTTACTTGTATTCTGATTCCACAGAAATTATTTTCAAAAATTTATATATAATGTTTCTTTTTTTTAATTTTTATGGGTTATGCTCAAACATCTTGAAAATCCCAATACTATTTTTTTAATATCCTCCTATTCTTCCTCATCCCTCATGTATTGTCTTTAAAATATGTGTATGTCAAATAAAATAAAATAAAAATAATAATAATAAAAATTGCTTCTTCCCTTATCTACACCTAAAAGTGCTTAGGTCACTTCACTGGTACACTAAGTGCAGTGAAGTTGATCATTTCTTACATATGGCAATATGATTGCAGGCTTACGCTTCAACGCCAGTCCATTCAACTAAATATTTCACATTAACGAGCTCAATGCGCGATTTAGCATACCACAAGATGGACAAACACAATTTCTCAAACGAAAATTTCCTATACTATGACCGTGGACAATGGTGAAGCGATAATTATGGAAAATGGAAATAATATCATTAATTATCTTGCCAGGTCTCATGGATAAGAACCAAGGACCTCCAGATCCTGACAAGCGGGAAGTTTGTCTTCACAGCAGACTCCAGGTTCGACATTCTGCACGACCCTGAAGCGGAATCCTGGACCCTGAGGATCAAGAAGGTCAGGATTAGTGATGTGGGGAAGTACGAGTGCCAGGTCAATACTGACCCTAAGATGAATAGGTTCTTCAGCTTGAAAGTTTCAGGTAAATAACCAAAATACGTACCGTTATTTTTTTCTCGTCTATTAGATATTCGTTGACTTGGCATTTTGAAATTGAAAGAGAAAAAAAACGAATAATATAGATTGATTTTTGCACCATAATTAATTAACGTTTTTATTTTTATAATATTATATCGAATTACACGTTTCTGACTTAGTTATTTACAACTATTTGAGAGTAGCCCAAACATTAAGACAATTGGTTGTATCAAATGGACGGAAATGTAAATTTTTTCAATGTACAGTATATTTGGATGCTTGCCTATTTTACAAGGCATCGGGTTCTCAGGCGTCCTGGACGTCCACTGTTGACAATCCGTCGGCAGTTTGCGTCAGAGCTGCGGTACGTGGACCTGACTTGGGATGCACGGAGACACGGACACGGAGCTTGACTTGGAGGCATTTTGTGGAATCTATATGCTACACATATCTCAAACGAGATATAGAAGCTTTATCCATGTGTGGATATTCAGTATTGTATTGTCGGTGCATCAGGGATTTGACGATTCTATTATCATCTATTTCTCTCCACGTGTGCAAACTAGTTTCTTCTTTTTTCCACCCACCTGACGACATCTTAGACTTTGCAAATTGTTCGAATTTGGCATTTCTTCCCTTAGAGTGATTTTCATATTAATATTTCATGTGTGAAACCCTGGACTGGTACTGAAGCGTATGACTGATCATCTTCATGTAATAAAAATGATCAAGGTACACTGCACTTGGTGTACTGATGCAGTGCTCTATGCACCATTGGGTGCGGATAAGGGAAAGTAGTAGTAGTAGTCATTTAGAGTTTTACAGCAATTTAGAACTTACGTCTCAGAGGCTCTAATCATGCATTTGGTTTTAAGTTTGTTCGCCCTAGTTCCAATTACAAATGTCATCACTGAGCAAACATAGGTATCAGTAGTGCCCCAGAAATCTCGAGATGGGTAAATATTGATAGGTATCTATCTAAAAAAGAAGATTTCTATCTGTTTATGGAATCTTTATCTGTTTTGTACATAAGCATTTTGGATTTCAAGACAACACATTTTATTTCTAAATGTGCGGTTACTTACTAGAAAACCAACTACAAGTATTGTTTTCAAAATACCTTTTAAAGACACTTTAACCGGAAACGCATTCCCACTGTCAAACAAAGAAAATCACCCCAACATCGTGATTTTCACAGCCATTCCACTTGATATGTAAAGCCTCCAGGACTTTATCGAACCTCGAAATGCTGAAACTGAAAATACAGTGAAACTAAAAATATCCTGAAACCCACCTATCATTTCACAACTGCAAATATTTGAAACGTGAGGTTCCTCAGGAAATAGGAAATCTTCCTTTGCGCGAAAAACTTTGAATTCTTTGCATAAAAGTATTTCGCTGGCGTACTCAAAATACTTCCGGCTTCAGCCCACGCAAGACAAATACGTAGATATAAATTATTTGTGTGCTTTAAAAAGTTTGATTTTGCAAAGAAACATACTAGTTCGTAGTAAAAGTTAAATAAACGGTGTTAAGAACAGTAAATAGTTTACGAAAATACGAAAATAGGTCTGTGCTTTGATTATTAGTAGGTAATGGTCGAAAATCTAATATACTACTTTAGTATAGGTAACTAGCTAACCATCACGCCCCAAAAAGATAGGCAGAGAGGGTAGAACGCCACACCACTCTGTCCTGGAACACTTACCTTGTTTTCTCCACATTCATATATCTTTTCATGCACGCACGCCGATTATTCCGACTTAAATATAAATGTTGATATAAATAATACAGGTATGCGTCTGTTTAGTATGAACTTGCAGAGCAACCGTTTTTCTAAGTTTTAAGCTGCGTGCAATATCCTGGAGTTTTTTTTGTAAATTACTTCGTATTCCAAAAAATAGAATTTTAGGTATAAACTTTATTTTCAAAATAATTTAAAATTCCAATATTAGGTACATATTATTATTGTAATATTTATTAACATGCCTTTGTGTCGACACTTCGTAGTTATCGATTTCCATGAATTTCGTGAATAGTAAGAGTACTTATTAAAATTACTTTTTTAGTAATTCACGGTTTTTTAATTCTAGTACTTAATTGTACCTTTCAGACTTAAGATAACCCTTGTATTGCGTTTGCCATTAAGCTTCAAATCCTTCCATTGTCTGAAGCATTTAATGCATTTAAAGCACTTTGCCAACATCAAATAAAGCCTTAATGCAAACAATTTTCCCATTAACCATTAAAGCTAGTAATGGCATTTTATTATCATTGTAAAAATACAAATTAAAAAATATGGGTGAATGTATCGTGAACTTAATTGATTATTTTTATATTTACTATGCATACATTTTGAATTAAGTAACAATTACAATAAAAAAATGTACAAGGAATAATTTAAAGCTATTTAGCAATATATTAGATGGATCATATTGCCATCATGTGATAAAAATTATCACGATACACTCCGCGTTGGCGTTGGTTACAATGCAGTGCCCTATGCATCATTCAGTGTGGATAATGGAAAGGAGTATCAGTTGTGGTAGTAATAGTAGCAATATCTTCCAACCAATCCTAATCTGTGCTTTCTTTTTTTCCCCAGAGGAGCCTCTGAAGGATTCCCCACTTCCATCCAGTACATCAAGCTCCGTGAAAGCCGCCGTTTCCGGTCCCAAGCAGCAGTACGTGAAGATAGGCTCCACAGTGACCTTCGAATGCAGGCTGTATTTCGGTGGCGATCCTTACTGGGACAGGCCACAGAGGGTTGTAGCGAGGAGCGTTCCTAATGTTCAGTGGCTGCATAATGGACTGGCTGTAAGTTTTCAGGTAAATATATATTAGTGAAAATATCTCGTAAGGTTGAGTTGTACCTTTACTTACATACAACTGGCAAAAGAAAAGAAAGAGGGAGCAAAAATCATGTCAAACAAAACACTTTTTGAACCATTTCCGCGATGTAAATAAGTAAAATGTTCCAAGATTTTCCTTTTTTGCAATCCTAGGGTTAAAATCTATTCTCAGGCATCGTTGATTTACCAAAGTAGTTAAAAAATCGTATCTTTAAACTATTTTATATAAGGGTTGTAAAAAAATTAAAAAGTTCAGTATTCCCATTTTAATATTTTGCAACACACTTCGAACGTCTTTTTTTATAAGTTTAAATATTTATAGAACAATTTCAAAGTAACGTTATGATTCTGTTTATTCGTTGAACTCTCTAAGCCAAAATTATTTTATTAAAAAAAAAACCTTCTTTTAAAGACGTCGCCGAAGGTCACCCCCAAAATAATACATTTTTATTTTTGTACATTTTCTACTACGTTAATCATGTTTATTATATAGACTTGCTGTTAGTAAATATATAAATTAAGTTTAATTAAATACGTAAAATCACTAAAACCATAAATTATTATCACAATGAATGCATCCACGGTTTCTCGTAAATTTGAACAATAAAATATATGATTTCTATATTTTGGCATTGTCAAATCTACCGATTGCTTTTCTTGCCTAAATAAATCTATCTTTGCCAGCTATTAAAAAAACTCTTCACTGAAAAATAACGTTTATCTGAAATTGCTGAAAAGTCCTGTAATACAATTCGTGTTGACACTCAAAGGATAATAAAAAGGAAAACAATAGAACGAAGATCCGCAAAACAGTAAAAGGACATTATCCTAAAAAAGAACAATGTAAAATGTCACATTGCGGGCGTATGAAAATCATGTTCGGTGATTTAGTCCTCGTTCGCGAGGGTCCTTTATAACTTGTTTTCTGTCGTGTTATAAAGGATCCAGGAAAGAAGGGGCAAGATGGGTTCACCGCGATAAAAACATACCAGGAGCACATGTAAAGGTGGAGGTGTATCGTGTCACCTACAGCGTAACCCCGTTGCCCGAGGTTATACAAAATTTCAGTTTGTATCACATGGGTTATCATTTATATTATACTATTCAATTTTTGAAAAGATTAATAATAATTTGTATATTCCCATCGGAGTTTATTCCTCATAGATTCTAAGTAAACAACGTTGGCATAGTTGGATATAAAAATAATCTTGTTATTTTGTGTGGTCACATTTAGTCAATAATTTTAAATGGCAAGTATTGTCGTCAAACAATTATTAACAAAAAAATATCAATCAGGCTAGATTAACATGGCGTTTGGTAGCAGAGTAGGTAGATAATATAAGTGAATTATTAATTACATTAGATAGCTAACATTACACAATATCTTTATGTTTAAAAGAGTTAATCATAATTTAAGGTACTGCTGCAAATAATCCCTTACAAGTAATATAAAGACAGTCAAAAAATTTCCTAAAATATGTCGTCATTTTTGACATTTACTTAATTTTGACAATCACATCAAATTCGAATATGAATGGCTATCGTATAAGTATTTTTTGTCTCCAATTCAACAAAATTTTATTGCGTGTTAACCCTTGGACCGATCACATATTTAAAAATCTGTCAATCCTTTATTTATGGGCTTCAGGCAAAACTGAAAATCGGTCTCTCCCTAATCGGGTACATACAGCTCGGCTGAAAGAGCATGCTCACCGATGGTTTGTCTAGATAGTGTCCATGTGTGACGACATTGATATGGGTTGATCTACCCCTTCCAAAGTTATCCCGTCCAAAGATAGCCCTCCCCACGCTACTTTCTCCCTTAATGAAGTGAACAGCCGAGGAAAAAAGCACCTCAACTCGCGTTCAAGGGGCTAATTTGACCTAAAAACGGCATTAATCAAACATTTGTGATTAATACCTTCTGTGTGTTTTTTTTAAAAGGAGTTGGTGACAATTTGATTGAGTTCTATTAATCAAAGCTTATTGTTTGGTTAGAATACCGTATATAAATTAATTTCAACTTGACATATTGATTGAAAAAAGCTAAACAGCTTCTCCTCTTTTTATTCAAGTAATTATCGCTTTAAATAATTTAATAACCGTGTTTCATTCATTTATAGGTTCATTAAAGTCTTTTATAATTTAAATCGATTGTTTTATCCGTATTTTTAATTTCACGTTTACTTTACAAAACTAATCTTATTTTATGAGATTCAGTTTGAGAGTTATTTAACTGATTGTACTAGGAGCGCATAAACTTGTTGGGTGATTAAATATCCTGTGTTGTAGGCGGAGAGAGGAGGCATTTCCGTGGAGACCGAGCGCGCCGAGAGAACTGGATCTAGCCGCCTCACGGTGGCTTCGGTGGGATTGGGAGATGCCGGGCGCTATAACCTGCACGGGCCCGGCCATAGCTCCTGATACTGTCACCCTTCACGTTATAGAAGGTAATTCCAGAATACCTCCTGCTTTATTATGCTACCCCGGCATGACTTGTTATGTGAATTATCGTCTAAAATGCCTCCTGGCATTATTAAGTTGGACGGAAGGTAATGTGATTAACGGTTTGCTCCCAAAGTAGGCTGTAAGAGTGAATAACTCGCGAATGATGTTTTCACTGTCGAATACATTTAGCATTTAACTGGGTAACGCGAGACAGAAGCCTTTGTTGGAACCACGTTCGAACTAAACTACTTTGTTTTAAACAGGTTTAAAAACAAGGGTTTGGCTTTCCTAAGGCCTTAATTAACTGGCCATTTAATTAGGAGTAGTTGAATCCACGGAGCTTTGAGGGTTTGCCAAAGTCGATAAAGCTCGGGTTTCTTTTTACATTGCCTTTAATATGCGCTTGTTTATATTAGTTCTCATTTCACATTAACACTGATATTTAAATAAAATTTTCGTAAACAATAAAACAATATTTTTTTAAGGACATTGGATACATTTTCATATTTTTTTGAGATTTTTAGAGGTTTCTTTGAATAGGACTATGATATTTCATTTTTTAAATAATTAGTCAACTATTATTTAACAACTTACTTACAAACAATAAACCACAAATGCTGTTTTTTATCAGATTAATATATAAAATGGATAAAATTCTAGTTACAATCTTAAATAAGAAAAAAATACCTACTTATAAGCTTTAAAAAAATAATAATATGTACACTGTGTTTTCACGGAAACGGTTTTACAGATATACCTAGTACTTATGTAGGTATTATGCAGTGTAGGCATCGTCGTTTGTAGTGTAATAGTATATTTATTTAAACGGATCCGCGGAATTAATTCTGACAATTTGTCATGCCGACAAATTAGTTCTCCCCATCGCAAATAAATATTTTTAACGCGTTATACCATCTAGAATCTAGATAAAGCATTAGGCCGGAAAGTAAGACGTAAAGGATGCCTTATTAATCCAATTTATAGCGCAAACCCCCGCTCATTGTGCAGAGAGATTTATTCCCAACCTTGGTGACGGCAAAAAGATATACAAAATCCAAAGAAACGGGACGCTAAGGTTGTCGTTTTAAAGAAAATTGGGTATAAATCAAGTTTTTAGAGTTGGGAATTAGATCGTGTGTAAAAAATAATTCCCTCGTTTGGCTTAATTCCTGAACGCTGGGTGTTTAGAACACAACTCGATGTCTCGTTTCAAATCCTCCTTAGGCAGTATTTATTTAAGCCACTTTCCTTTATCACTTTATGGGAAAGTTAAGGAAATAAACAGCCAAACTATGACGTGACTTACAAAGTTTGTTTCCGCTTCTTGAGCTGTGTTCTTTGGTCCCTCCTTAAGAATAATGCTATTCGCATTAATTCCTTTTATTGTTAAATCCATTTAGTATTTAACTATCCGGTAATTACAAATACAATGATCTTACTATCTTTTGGAACGTGTTAAATAACAGAAACTAAATTATTCATATTTAACTATTACGTTATTACGCTTCTCATTTAACAGAATTTAATCATCAATTTGTAAATTTAGATAAAATCAAAATCCTTCAGGTAGAAAATAAAAGCCCTAAATTGGATAAATTAGAAATACTAGAAATTGATAAAATAAAAAATAACTCATATTATTAATTTACCAGCAAACCGAATTTTCAAATTCCCCATTACTTTCACCCTTAGCCTAACCTACTAATAAAATGTAATAAAATCTTATCCTTCCATTACCTACACCTTCTCATAATAATACCATTTAACATAGTTTTTGTATTTTGTCTCATTTTATCTCATACTTGATTCTCTCTAACTCATGTACATTTTTGGTTTTTCTATATTTTGTATATAAAATTGTTTTTGCCTTGTCCAATATAATAAAACTTATCCATCCAGTTCCCCATTACCTACTTTGTTACATTACTGCCATTTAACACATGTTTTTGTATTTCGTCTCTTCTTTCTCTCATATCATATTGTCTTTTTCCAACTCATGTGTTTAGTATCTAAATTTATTTTGTAAAAACTGCTATTTATACTTTTGTCTTGTACAACATGTTACCAGTCTGAAGATGCCCGTTACAGCGTGAAAGCGCTAACTAGTCAAAATAAATAAAAGTGGAAGTGTACCAAGTATTTTTTTATTAACTTTTATTTGTTATGTATTAATAATTTAGTCATGGAATTCCACCAAGTAATGTCAATAAAAAATATAAATTAAAACAGAAACTAAGTTAAATACACCTAACACTTCTGTACGATAGGTTTACCTAAATAAAACACATGTAAAAATTATAGTATCTACCAAAAATTTAATTAGGCCCGTACACACCATGATCCATTATATGGGTATTGTTTTTGTGAGTATTATAATTTTGAGCCCTTTGAAGGATAAAGTATTTTTAATATTCAAACTGTATGTAATTGAATCACTAAAACGAGTATTAAAAGTTTTATTCCGACCAAATAAAAAAACTTCTGGGTTATGAATGCATAATTAATTGGCTGATTCTCATTATTTTGAACGGGTAAAATGAGAAAATGGAAAATTTGGTGGGTTATTAATTATTTTTCCCTTAATATAATGAATAAATTTTGTAACTGGTTTTCTAAACGAACTATTTATTTTTAAATTAAAAATGCCATAAGCTTAAATCAATTACCTTGTAAACATTAATTCTATACCAATGCAAATTTTGTATGAAATTTCACTCACTAAATAATGTCCCAAAGTACCCACTATGAACAAAAAATGAAACAAGTAAAACATTTTTGTAATAAAAAAATCAGATTTAAATGCTCCTCCGCCTAGCCATTTATTGTTTTTCCTAAATAAAGCTATGAATAAAAAAAATTATACCATGAATTAAAATTTGTATGAATGTGATACCTTAAATTCTGTTGTTTTTTTCTGTAATGAGAGAATATAAAAAAAAAAAAAGGGCATTTTTATCGTTTTTTTCACTTAATGTTTTGTTTTAAATTCCCAGGAGAGCATACAGAAGCAATGCAGAGAGACCAGTCTGTTTGGTTATCAAGCTCTTCGAATGGTTCCGCTCCACGACTGTCTGTGCCCCTGATACTTTCATGGATTATTTCCCCACTAATTATTCAAAAAATACTTTATGTATTCGAATTTTAGTTTACAATACTTTAATTTCTGAACATTTTATTAAATTGTAAATAAGTTCATTAATTTATAATATCGAGAGTTATTTTGTATTTTTTGTTAAGAAACCTGTAAATATTTTTTACATATTTTTTTATATATTAAAGATTTTTATGA
>JAGVSP010001632.1:0-43325 GCA_022494985.1 Micrasema minimum
AAGACATCTCGCCTTCATGTAACAAATGTTCTATTTTAAATGATAATCATGCAAATCAGTTCGCTAATCTCAAAACTGGCACTTATTGTGTTTTAGTGCGATATAATTTATCGTCACGGAGTTGGTACTATGGTCAAAATATTATTGCATGATTCCTCTATGATACATCAAAATTTTCAATATTTTTCCTGGATTTAATTAAATGAATAAAATATTTATAATTATTATAATAATCAGTGATGTATTACTATAACAACAAACATGTCTGAATAATATGGATCTATTGGTAGTTTACTGTGTACTATCCCAGACACTTCACGCATTAAAATCCGGAAGTTTGATGGTGCCGGATGTCTAATTACATCATGTAGTATTCATCGATTATGGACACAGAATCAGGCGGTGTACTCCATTGACCCAAATTAATGTAAACAACTTGTTTATGGATGCGGTTTTTCTTTCATTTATTTTTCTTACTTCTTTAGCAGGGCAGAAGGCCCAATAACCGGGGGAATAACATTAAAAACGCCCAGGCTTAAGAAAAATTACTTGATATATTTGTTTTCAACGGGAACTGAGCACAGAACCTCCTTAACGTAATTCTTTTTATACGGAAACAGCCCCAAGAAAATAAAGCCTTTCATACAATAATGTGTGTTGACGTTATTAAAAATTTATACGACGACGAGACGCCGTTAGTAGCATTAGATCTATCAGATTAAACCTTACCAAATCAGTAATATTACGAACTGCCGTAATGAAATTAGAGTTTCAATGAAGTGAGAGTCACTAACACACAAGATTTTAAATTGTATCTAAGTTAAAGAAAATATGTTTTTCCTTGTCCGCTTCGTGTGTGTGTAGTGGATAGCGCATCTGACTACCATGAATTCTGTTTAGATTCCCAACAGAATTAAAATTTTATTGATTTGAATGTGGTTTTTTTACAAAAAAAGTGTTTCGTATGTCTTAACTCATTTTTAACGCATAAGTACTGACTGACTGACTGATCGTCTTTCGTTTATTTAACAAATTATCAAGATTCAATACACTTGAAGTAACAATACAGTGACAGTGATGGTCAAATTATTAATTAAAAAACATCTTTACTATCAGAGACACGATGTTTCGATATCCTTATTATATAAGTCTGTAAATATTTTATCTGTTAAGGCGTTTATTATGGTTCAAATTAATATCTCAGCACGCATCTCTCTCTGAGTATAAACACAGACCGGTGCATGTTTATAATACTCGTTTTTACGAGTGCTGAAGGATTAGTTCTCCCTAAATATAATAACAAGTATGGTAAGAGAACACTTTCAGTACAGTATACCAAATATCTGTAACATGCTATCCAAGAAGTATTAAAAAAATAATTAATTTTTCAAGCTTAAAAGAGAGACGCGTGCTGAGAACTTGGTTGCTAGAGCGCGCGATTTATTATATTGAGTTTTAGAATTGTATTTTAATTTATATGTATTTTAATTTTTTTTTGTGCGCAACGGTTATGTATTGTGTACTTTTATTTTTAGTTAAATTTGTATTTATGCACCTACTGACGAGTTGCGGTAGGCAAACTCAGTAGGACATATATTGTTTTCATTTATGTATATATTTAAAATTTAAAAATAAAATAAAAATATATAAAAGTCACAGTAAAAAAAAAAAAAATTAAATTTAAAAGAAATAAAAATTTATGACTTTACCGTTCGAATTAGCAGATACCCATCTTGACTTTTTTCAAATTTATTTTGGCTTTTTGTACATACAAATGTGCATTGGCGGGTTTATTGCCTAATTGGCAATTTCTTCCAGCCAACCAATATAAAGTAGTGCAGGTAAGCGGAGCAAAAACAGAAAAAAAAACTTCATTTTTTAGTACACACATATATTATATTATCACTCTCAATGTCTGCCTAGGATAGAAGGGAGGCAAATACAGGAATAAAATTTAACCAGTTAAGAAGGAGCCGATCATTTCAACTTATCAATTCGTGAAAAATTATCGTAGTTGATTTTTTTTTTTTTTTTTTTGCAAATTTGTTGTCAAGTATCATGTATTTAGTCAAATTTATACTATCCATATAGAAAAACAAAAATTTAAAACACGCGTTTAATTAAGAATTTGAGCAATTTTACTTAATCTCCCACACCTTACAAAAACTTTTGAGAAAAAAAAAAAAAATTTTTTTTCAAGCTCAGATTAAAAAGTCATATTACACAATCGTCTCCACATACGATCTAGATTCACCAGTTTTCGGGTTGTACTACGAGTTTTGTTACACCCTGTATGTAATGTATGTATAATGTTAATTCCCAACATTGTAATAAAATAGTGGACAGGATTTGGGGTATAATACACATCATTTACAGAATTCCGAATACTTACTTATTAACGTGCCTGTGACGAAACCATTCGCAAATTGCAATTAATTTTATAATGAATGGCGTAATTACTTTTTATATCCTTTAATGTCATACCTTTGGTTCACTGATACAGGGCCATTAAAATTCTTCAAAAATACTGGGCTGTGGTCATCACAGCGATTTATTTTAAATATCCCGTATTTATGTATTTGATTACATTATCAGTTTTATTTATAGACATAATATTCACTGCTTTATTTAATGTTATATAGTTTACTTACATTTTACATGTTTTTGTATAATGTTTTTATTGTTTATCTCGTAGTTCAATCAAAAAACTTAGAACCACAGGTTTTCGCAATTGTTTACTAATTATTTCTAGCAAACTCAGCTGGAGTTTTGGCGACCCTTCATATGATTCCTTATACATATACAAAATATATATGTTTTATTTATTTATTAATTTATTAGCACATATACGCCTGATGGCATTTACATTGCATCAAAATACATTTATATATAAATATGACACATTCAAAAAATGTACTTCTTCTTCTTCTTTTGCCACGTTTGCTCCTGTGTGGAACATGTGGACATCACTAGATCCCTCCAGGAGACACTGTCACCAGCCAGCTCTCTCGCCTCCTCCCACGTCAGGCCCGCATCCATCAGCTCCGCCGAATACAACCGTAGGATGGTCATACTGTAAATGTACTTTTTGTTAAAAAAAAATTCTAAATGCAATACTATTGGTATTTTGTGTGGTGAGTGAGAACGAATCAACGATTAATATTTGTTGTAAATTATCGAGATTCATCGCACTTAGTATATCAATGCAGTGCTCTGTGCACTATTGGGTGCCGGTAAGGGAGAGTAATAGTAGTAGAAGTAGAAGGTACAAATCTTTTTAAAATACTTGGGAAGTACTTACAAATTCAATGGCGGTTATATTAATATTCAAAAGAAAAATTAGCTAATCCGAGCACGGAAGATGTTCATTTATGTTAATATAATGTAGGAACGTACTCCATTATGATATAATGTGGGTATACCCCATAATTTGGTTGTCTTAGGCCAGTGTATGAGGTGTGTCATTTATCATTGCTTGCAATTAAAATCTGGAAGTAATTAAAGAAAAATATTATTATTCAATTGGCCTCAGCCTTGTAGCAGCTTCCCAAATGCCGAAGTTCGGTACTGGATATTTAACCAGGGCCGGCTTGTAAATATTTTTTAGTGCTTTTTTTAAAAATCTACCGGTTTCATAAAAAAACTTTTATTTATTTATTTCTTAAACGACATAGGTGCCTTTTACTTTACAAAAATATATAAATATATATTTAAGTAGGAGAATGCATGAAAGCATAATATTTATTATTTTGAACCTTGAAATAGTGAGTGCAAGCCCCTAAGGTACAAAAAAATCAAAATACACAATAATATAATTTCTTCGAACAAAAATAACAATGATTTAAAACAAACGAAAAAACAGAAACATGCATATTTTTTTCATTTTTATAAATATTCTCAGTTTTACGCAGTATTTCGAATTCTATGAGATTTTTGTGACTCTCCCCAAACGCCAACGAACCGTAGGCCGGCTCTGGTTACTAGATATATATTTGACATCGGAGATTTGAACTCCTGACCCCGCAAGTACGTAGAACCACGTACCAGCACTGTACAGGTATTGCCTCCATAGTTCACTTCGTGAGCACTGCTTCCTACACAAGGTGACAGAGGCGTACACATATCGCACCATGAGTACTATACTGCATAAGTCATAATTTGTCGAATATGAACTTAGAATACCACATTATAGTAGTGAACTTTTTAAACTCACATCAAAGTTTTCAAAATGTATGTACATTTTATGGTGCTTTTTTATAAACCGTTTGTAAAACGGATTGCACTGTGGTTGGTGCTTTAAATTAAATTAAATTTTTATTTTTATTAAGGGAAGATAGGAATGAAGGATGAAAGAAAGAAAGGATTTTTTAAAGGTTTTAAGGGAGGTGGTACTGCTTCAGACGTTTCTTAAAAGCAAATATTTTACATACTTTCTGAGCAAAAAATCATACAGCATGTTCTTATTGCAGCTACATTTACGTCCGTTCTACTTTCTTTATCTGTCCGACTCTGTAATTTTTTGTATTTTAATATATTTCTTCCAAAATGACTGCACGCCGCTGGAAGACACCACATGCAACGAAAAATGAGATCATGCATTTTGAAGACAGCCTTGCGATCAAAGTACTTTATTTTCGAAATCACAACATACGAATGTGTTAATCTTTCTTTTATGGGAAATCACGAATTTCCATAGACAATAATATGTGACAGATATAGGCTTATCCATAAATGTAATTTATAATTTTTGTACTGATATTCATACACTAAATTATGAAATATTACGTATTGCAGCAAAGTTTGAGTAGTTTAAATTATTCAACGAAGAAACACAATTATTTTGCAATAACTGTATATGTACAGCCTTATAGAAAAGTAGCCTCAGCAGTCCATTTTAAGATTATTGACTTAACTTGTTAATTTTTTTACTAAAATGGTATACTGCCTTCTCAGCTTAATTGTATAGAAGTATTTTACATACATACAACGAATATATTACTTAGCCTTCAAGTTAATTTAAGTTTAAACAATACAAATGTAGCGATTAACTTGATCAATAATTATTCGGAAAACAATAATAATAATAATAATAGTGTGTTTTTGTGCAATTAATTTTTTTCTACATTATATGATACCGTAGACTGGCACTGAAGCTTAAGACAAATAAAATTGGTTCTTGAAAATCAGTTCACTTGCGAGGAGTTTGGCCAAAATGGAGGCCTATTTATTGAGTTTTTTGGGACAAATAAAATGTGCATGTAAAAATGTTCTTCCCTAACTCATCATACTGCATCAGGTAGATGTTTTATTGAAATTTCATATTTAATATTTAAATAATTATTCTCAATGCATACTTGTCAATTAATTACGGTGCTGCATAATTATTCTCATTTTATAGCTTATTATTTATAAACATATTTTGTCATTAGAATATTGTCGTTGTGTCGTTTTTTTTTTTTAAATAAAATTGATCACGGCAAGATCCTACGATAAAACACAAGTAGTAATGATTATCGGAAGGATTAACGTTATGCTACTATTTTATTATTTTTTCTTAGAACTGTAAATGATTAATTTCATTACTGGACTTATATCCTTGTATGTATATGAAATCGGAAAGGATTGTTATTTTGTATTGTATAAATTTATTTCTGCCATTTACCTGGTTTAAGTTTTTGCCTAATCTTTAAAATTCTGATTTGTATAAAATCTCTGATTTAGCTACTTAGACATTATGTAAATGTTTGTATTTGTAGAATAAGTAATTCTGATTGGTTATCAGATCCAGTAAAAATGTTTTAGAATATTAAAGTACTATAAGTGTATACTAATTAACTATGAATCTATTAAATTTTATTTTAATGCACGGTTGATACATAATATTAATTAATTATTTATGAACATATTATATAAACAGGGCTTATGTACCTACTAATTCTAGAATAAGCTTTGGACTGATTCTCTTACTTTTACGTAATTCGCTAAGTGCAGTGTAGCTTGAAAACTTCATGCAGTGCTTTATGCACTGAGGTTTAGGAAAATAAAGGATATTTTTAAAATGTGGACAAACAACAAACGCATGTGATATATCTGTGTAACTCCACAAAAAAGTCTTAAACTTTTAGACAAATATTTTTTTGCTTACTTTTCCACAATTCCATTTATACTTTTAAAAATTGGTAGAGCTTTTATTTTTATTAAACTTTAATTGAGCTTTTTTGTTTACTTTTATGCGCACTTTATACGGGACAGAAAACTGTACAGTTTCTTGTTCAGAAAACTGTACAGTTTCTTGTTCAGAAAACCGTTCAGTCTGTTAAAAGACACGCCAAAAATGTGTATTTTTTAAGCGCAATCGTAAGTTATTGTCGTATGTTTGCGCACAGTAAATGGTATAGTATATACGTATATAGCTTACAATATAATTAGTTTTTTTTACGTTTTTTAAAAGCATACAGTATACCAATATCTATTTAAGCGTTTACATAAAAAAAACTTTAACTGCAGGTCAGCCAAACGTCGTGTCGGCCATTCAATATTCCGTACAGTTTTCGTTTTATACGGGACAAATGGCAAACTGTACTAGAAAGTGTACAGTTTTCTCCCCTGTATAAAGTGGGCTTTAGTATTAGAAAACCAACAACATGAATGTAAACTTTTTAATGTTGAAGTGTTTCATTTCTGAGAAATTAAAGCGGTAACATTCCACTATTGTACGGGGTAATTATTGAATCCTATTGAGAGTGATACTCGTGTACTTAATGCAATATAATGAGGGAATCCACTGTTTTCTAAAGTATTTTTTTCTATAAACTTACTATTTAACTAAACAAAAAATATATATTCAATATTTTTTTATAAGTTATTGATGAAGATACGATTTTTTAAAGTTGCACATTTCAAATACCGCGCCAAATACTACTATGTACTAACTGCGTCATTTTTGCAGGAGTGACGTCATAAAACGGGTTGTTTAAGGCCATGGTATTTCTCCAGCCAGTAACAAAACTGTCAAAAATCTATGCAAACTGACGCGGGAAGCACAGATAAAATATACCGTCGACTCAACTGTCATATACTGTTAACAGCTGTTCTAGGGAGACTGAATGGCGGCCATCTTTTTTGCAATAGAAGCTTGTATGTAGATTGTATTCCATATTAAAATGCCATGGAACGCGGCTACGGGGGTTTAAAAACGGAAACCGGAAACACTACACTTAGATACAAGGAGTGACGTCATTGTTTAAGATTTTGAAATGAATGCTTTTTTCAACATTTTTTTATTAATTTTTGCGTGCGTTTTTGGGATTTTTCATCCCACTTCAAAATTTTTTAAATATTCGCGTCTACACGAAAGCATTTTTAAAATTCAATTCCGGGTAGCAGTGGATTTCCTCAACGTGTAAAGCTGCAAAATCTTACACAACCTCTTCGTTGTTCGTATTTCCCACAAGTAAACTAACTTCTTGTTACTCTACACAACAACTGCAGAATGTTGAAACCTGTGTATACAGAGTGTGCGACCATTTTTTTAATTAACGATATCAGCATAGTAAGTTTTAATTTTTTTTATTTCTTTTCAGTTTTGTATATTTTTGATAGATAAAAATAATTTTCCAATTTTATTATTATTTTGCTGTAGGGTAAATGATCACTTCTATACGTACCTACCTATATTAATGATAGTGCAACTGGTAATCAAATAAGTTTTATATCTGGTACCTTGGTCTGGCACTGAACCGTAAGAATAATTTATTTGGCCTTTGTTTGATCAAGATCACAAATTCTTGAAAAAAAGTAAAAATTTCTTCAATAATTAATCTAACAATCTTTTTGTAATAGCTTTTTGGACTTACTTAAATTTAAAATGGTATCATTTGCCCCAAGAAAGGGTTTAATAAAGCCCTTTATCTATTTAATTTTCAGGAGTTAGCATAAAGTAACTGGGTTGTCTTCTACTAGAAGGAATACCTAGGTTCGAATCCAACTTCAGCACAACTTGATTCCTGCTTTTCTGTTTGTTTGTTTTTGTTTGTACATTTTTATTTAGCTGTAAAGAATTTTCTCACAGCTAGTATAATACATTTTTTTTCATCATAAAACAGATCACAAATATAATTCTTTTTATGTTTTTCTAGGTATACACTCATTTCAAATATCTTAATTTCGTATATATAGTGTAAAAAATAAAAATCTCTTACAAATATTCCAGTAGGCATTTCTATTCTTGTTACCATTCCAAATAAAAACCAAATTATTCCTGGTTAAATAAGGTAATTGCAATACGTTATTCTTGATAGTGGTACCTATCCAAAATTTATGGCGCTGTATTACTTAGTATTTTTCTAAGGTTCCTTCTGAATTAATTTAATCCGTTTTTTTCTTTGACAGTCTCAGGGAGTTCATATTTTTTGAATCCCTTGTACATTATGCTGTTCTGAGACATGTCTTAGATCTATTGATAGTCTTTAAATTATTTTTAATTCTGGTGTTATACCCATGGGTGTTGCGGGTAAACTGAACCTTTGTCATAAAACAATCTGGTAATAAACCATTTACCATTTTCTAGCACATTTATTTTCGACAATTTGAAAGCGGACACGAAATCAATATATATTTCAGTTTATCACAAAAACTTAAATGTTTCTTTTAAGTTGTAAAAATAAAGACCTAGTAGCCATGAATAACCCAGAAATTTTGATGCCTCATATTAAATTATTTTCATCACTTATTTTTCTGGTAAGTTAATTATTTTCACATCTAAAATTCTTCTAAGACACCTATTCTCAAAACTTAGTATTCTGCTGTCTTGGGCTCTAGTTAGGTGCCACGATTCGCAGCCATAGAGAAGAACAGGTGTGATGCAGAAGTTGTAAAGGCGGAATTTTGTTTTAACCGAGTAAATATCCGATCTCCAGACAGCTTTCATACTGTTGAATGCGGTTTGACTTTGAACAGTGGTTTGACTTTGTAAGGAACACAGAGGTGAGGCAACGGACACAGCAACCTTTGGTATCTACTGTCATCCGGCGAAGGCGTTTCGGCTGGCTAGGCCATATACTACGTATGCCTCCCGAGAGCCTTAACCATGCTTGCCTATTTTACAAGGCATCAGGTTCTCGGCGTCCCGGTCGTCCACTGTTGACAATTCGTCGGCAGTTTGCGTCAGAGCTGCGGGACGTGGACTTGACCTGGGAGGATGCGCGGGAGCTGGCGGCCGATCGCTTGGCCTGGAGGCAGTTTGTGGATTCCATATGCTCCACGCAGGGAGCGGATATTGTATAATGAAATATTATTTTCAATATGTACATGTTGTATGTATGCAAAGCCAAAAACATATCACTAATAATTCACATTAAATTGAATATTTATTTCACATTGAACACCATTTATATATCAGTTTTAGTATAATACAACTTGTTCCTTAGTAGGTAGTGCTTTTCACTTGCAGCTAACGAGTATGGTACTCGTATTATGAACTAGCGCAAAATACAATACCCACATAAATGTTGGTAGCGCAACAAGTCACCGGCAAACTGGTTCCCTGTTGATGAACCTAGAGGAATGCACTCGTATTTCGTGTACTTACTAGAGTGACTAGAATATGCATGATGCACCTACCACCTACCACCTACATTTATATGACAGTACTTATAATGCGCAGGCTAGGGTATGCCAACTTTTCTGGAAACTTGTTTTTAGGATCGCTTTTAACTTTTCTTAATATTTCTGAAAATTGCGGCCGTTAATTCAATTTCAGCTGCTACCAGAACTTATTACATGGATAAAAAATTCTGAAATTAGATTTTTTGCCTCGTAGCACAGTGGTTCATATCCCAAAATATTTCATATCAAAAAATTTCTACAATATGGGTCCCGAGAGGTGCCTTGAAATGGTTACCCCACCTAAATAGCATATATAATATTATATATATAAGTTCGCAGTGTTGTTTAATTGTAGGTACCTAATAGCTTTATCCATTGTTCTTCTTTAAATGTATCATACTTGTAAATTATAATTGTTAGTTGTAAATGAATACCTCAACACGGGCTTTGCCCACGAGGTATTTCATTAAGAAAAAAAAAAGTAATACAATATGAAATAAATAAAAAAATAATAAAAAAACAAAACAAATATTATTATTTCATGTGTGATACCTTGGACTAGTTCTGAAGTGTGAGACTGATGATCCTACCTTCACGTAATAAAATTATCAAGATATACTGCACTTGGTGTACCAATGCAGCCTTGCCACTATTGGGTGCAGATAAAGGGAGAATAGTAGTAATGTAGTATTTCAGGATTAAATTTACAATCTTGCATCTTGATCGCTTTTGAACTATGGAGCTATTTCGATCGAGATAAAAAAAACTAACTCGACCGATGGCATGTCAGAAGCTCTGTATACGCCTAGATAATCCAAGTTCGTTTTCAGAGCTTTTTTGTTTCTGTTGAGATATCAAAATTGATTCATGCTCAATTTCATAGTTTTTTTTTGTTTTGGTGTATAATTTTGATATCAACTGTCTACTTCATAGAAATGTGTAACTCATTGTAAACTAGAACGGAAAATTATCATTTTGATAATGCAATAATTAATCTCACAATGCGAAATCAATTAAACATGTGAACTAATTATGAATCTAAGGAAGGGAGTATCTGAACACGTGATATCGTAATGAGATAATGATAGAAAAAACGTCATAATGAATATTTAAACGCCATATTAACGTTAAAAAATTAGATTTTGGTTTCGATTAATATGGGTAACATTTTATACGGCTGTTTCGTCTTATCAGAGAACGAATTTTTAAGCCATTACGCCATTTCTAGGCAGAGAGAATAGAACGCCATACCACTCTGTCCTGGCACACTTTTTTCCTCCATATTCATACATCTTCTCATGCACGCACGTCGATTGTTCGGACATTTCACATGACCACTTTTACGTATTTGTCGTACCTGATCATTTCATGTCTTTCTCGGCCTTCCTCGACTTCTACGCCCAAACACACTCGCGTCGCAAATCCTTTTATCGGTCCTTTATCATTCATTCGCTCCTCATGACCGAACCATCGCATCGTGACGATCGATTTGAAAAGGTACTATTATTTTCAGCTGAATCCATATCAACAATATGTTAGCCGACATTCAAAAAAATTGCATCTGCAAATTAGGAAAGTCTGTTAAATTTACGTCAATTTTTGGAAACATTTTTAATTATTTTTTTCTGGGGAAGATAATTATTTTTCCAGAATATTCCTCTAAGCGCTGGGCCACGGTCACGTTTGTCTGCGGCTACTGGGCCAGCAACATTCCCCGCCTAAATATGGAAATATATTAGCATTAAATATGACACACTCCACATTAGTGTAAAAATCACGTACACGGGGGGGGTTTAGTTACTTGTTACAACAGTCGCGCCCATAAATACCTGTCAGGACACACAAACACCGTAATCGTAAAAATTAATCTGAAGCGTACGTCTGGTCATTTGGTCGTCTTGCCTTTATGTAATAAAATGATATACAACTCATTACTACATGTAGCGCACTGCATTGGTACACCAAATGCAGTGTATCTTGATCATTTTATTACATGAAGGTAGGATGATCAGTCTTACGCTTCAGTACCAGTCCAAGGTATCACACATGAAATACTTATAAGAAAATCACATGTAAATAAATATTTCATGTTGACACCCTACGGGAATCGAGCCCCGAACCGAACCGAACCTCATGCACGGTAGCTGAATGCGCTACCACTATGCTACGAGGCGGGTGAAATAATATACATACATTTAATATTTGAACGTGCATATCATTAATGTAGCATTATATTTGCGAGAAAAAATATCAATTAAATTCAGTATTGTCATTTTTGTGTTCAAATTTATTGTGCAATAAAGTGCAGTAGTACGTTTTATTGAATTTATTTTATGTCTATTCTGCTAGCGTAAGAATGCTGTATTTATTATTATTACGGGATTAAAAAAGTTCTCGAATTTATAAATCAGCGAGTCTTTGGAAAGTTTTCAACTTTATCGCATTGTTCTCCGATATAACACGCCGCGCGCCGGTATCTATGGGCATAAAATGGACAATAAAACGAACTTTAGAACAGAGAGTTGTTCCAATGTGCAGCTTTGGCATACAAAGTATTCCTTCCAAACATAAAAACTCCCTACGATCGTTATGTGAAATCTAATTTGTGGTTCAGTTTTCTATAATCCAATAGAAATTCGTATCATATTTTAAGTGATCATTTTTGTATTCGTGATTCGCATAAAAATACCTACTGCTAACTGAATGAAGCTGTTTTTGCACATTTACAAAAGTCTCTGTACGGGCAAAAGGGGTAAATCAACTTTTCGGTTATATTAATTTAAGGTTCCTATTATTCATAATAAAAAAAATGGTAATATGTATCATAAAAATTTTGGACGGAAATTTCGTAAAAGTTAAATAATATTTTAATGAGAAGGGAATATATAGCAGTGTAGCTTTTGGCATGTTATTGGCTGTGTAACATTCACATTTACGCCTAAGATTCCACGTCTACTCAATTCATTAAATTTAAATTTAAATACATGCATGCCATGCCAATCTTTAAAAAGCATGAAAGTTTATCGTTTATTCAATTAAATAAATCTTTTCCCGTGGTTAAAATCTAGGATTTACCTATAGTGTCATTCATAAGAAAGGGCTTTAATTTTTTTATTTAGAAAAATAATTCTTCTGCTCGTAAACACTAGAAGCAATACCGCACAACAACCGGTCCTTTGTTTATTTGCTGTTATTTATTATGTTCCTGTAAACGATACTTTTTCAACAGTACAGAACCAACTTTTTCACTTTTTGACAATTCCATTTCCAACTGAGTTTCCCGAACGGAAGTTACATAATCTTTAAAATAAATCAATCGAGGCCCAAACGAAAACACATATTGTTTTTAGGGACTTCCAGGCAAACCGTACTCAACGCTTTGTTTTATGTAAACATTCCTCAATTCACGCATAGTGAAACAAAACAATGTCGACTCTTAAGAAGATTGATATCCTGGTAATAGTGAGAGAGAGTAGTAGTATGTAGTAGTAAGATTTATGCGGAACTAGCGTAATTTACACAGCTCAATGTGGGTGTTTAGATTTTTAAGATTTTTCGCAAAAATAAACTATTGGCGTTTAATCTTTTACACAGCTCATTTTGATGGGTGTTTTGTGCGTAGATTTTTACATGAATAACTTTTCGTGTTTAAGATTTCTTCACAAAAATAAACATATCGAGTAGAGCTTTCTTCACTCATACAGCCGTGGTGTGTTTGACTGCCCTGGGCTTCTCGGACCGTGATTACCACCAGGTAGTTACCATTTAATTTTTCATTTTGCAGATGCTGTTGGGTTTGTGCGTATACCTATGTTTGGCTAGCGCAAGCGCAGGACTGCTGCGAGTGCCCAAGGTATACAACGCCATCATCAGCTCTAGCGACAACCTGTCCCCGAGTAGAGCTTTCCCACTCATACAGCCCGTGGTGCACGAGACTGCCCTGGGCTACCCTCTCGGACCAGTACTATACCACCAGGTAGATACCATCACAGTAATGTTACCATCATCAGCTCTAGCGACAACCTGACCGGAGAGGAGCCTTTCCACTTATACAGCCCGCTTTTGCGAATCACCATAAATTTTACAAGCCAGAAACCATTAAGGTCTCGTTAGGAGAGAAAGGTTTCAGAAATATTGCATTTTTAATGCAAACTGGATTGCGTACGCGACCACGGCTGGTGTACGTTCCTTTGTGCATAGTGACCCAAAATCATTCGCTGCATTAGCTCCTACCCGACCATGCGCTGCTATACACTGCACCGGCTTTATATGCAGATGTAGATATTTAAATTAATTATTCGCTGCAGTATATTTTACCGTTTTTCCAGCGATTATCAGTCCTACCTTTAGCGACTCGTTAAAGAAAAATAATTATACTAGGAATTCATTATAAATGCGAAGGCTATTCTTGCGAATTAATCAACCGACCCCTATAATTTAATTAGGCACTTGTTTAGTAACAGTTAATGGTTTATTTGAGTTTTGTTCTGTGTGTCTAGACAAAAGTTTTCACTCTACTTTTACAGTTGTATTAAAATCAGGATTAATGATATAACATCAAAATACATTAAATCTTAAAATCACATGATTAAGTTTATAGCAGAATTTAAGCTTTTGTAAGTAACTTCGGATTGTATTACACTTTTTTTACTCTTTCAGACGGAGAAGCTAAATGTACAAAAAACATTTTTATTGTTACTTGGTCTCTTTTTTAAAATATTTAAAATATTATAAGTTAGTGTGTTTTTTTTTTAGATTCGAAATCTTGCATTATTTATATTTTTTCAGTAGGATACATTCACATTCTCAATCCGTGGAAGTATCAAACTGTAGATCTACTGCGGCCCTCAAATTCAGCTCTACATAATATCAACTCACTTTAGGTGCTAATCTATTTTATTAATTATCTAAGTACCTCTATCGGAAACTTCCACACGTAAAAAATAACTGCTTTTTAAATAAAGTCATGTGTTTATGTATCAATGAAGCAATTATAATACTTGTAGGTGTTATTTTAGACAAGGTATTTTATTTTCCGCAAACCAGACAAGATACTGATGTGATGATTAATTGAATTCGCGTAATTCAGATAATCGATAATGTTGCTATAAGGACCTGCAAGGCGGACTGCGTATCTATATTTAACCTCTACCTCTCTATATTTTAGGCGAGTTTTCACGCAGGATTGTCTAATAATCTGGATTGAATATTTTTGGGTTACCTTTTAAATAATTTCGGTATTATTGGGACACTGCTTTACACAATCCATTTCGACAACCATTTTATAGATTTTGTTATCAATTTTATTAGACGTTATAGATTTAATTATTAAATATAATACATATATGTATACATATTGATAATATGCAATAAAACATATCCGATACAGTTCCATTTGCAATGCAAAACTTTTATATAAACATCATCAAAAACATTCATAAGTATTTGTGGGCAAATTTGAAAGCAAAAATTATTTCTCTAACTTTTTTTTACAATTTATAAAATGCGCATCCTTAAAACTATGTGTTCAAATGTTGGATAGATTTACCTAACAATTCCTGATCATTAAGTCCGTACCTTTAACTACTTTCCCTTATCCGCTCTCAATGGTGCATAGAGCATTGGTATACCAAGTACAATGAATTTTGATCATTTATATGTATGACATATTATGAAATATTATAATGAGAAAAACTGCATTGAAATAAATATTTTATTTTAATCCGTCGGGAATTGCGTGGTAGTCCGATGCTCTATCTACTACACCATAAGTGAAATAATTATTTTAAAAAAACGTTTTTTAATTTTCAGCACTACATTTTTGATCCGTTTAAATAATACCGCTTGTACTCGCCTTTCCAAACTAAACACCTTCTTTCTCAGTGGGTCTGATACCGTGGGCCGCTCCTGACTAGTTAGCAAATTAGGTATAGTGGGGCCAGCTCCACATCTGTCAGAGACAAATCACTCCCAACTAACTTATCTCGGAAGTCCGCGGTTTCAATGTCACGGGACAGGTGTAAACTCACCACGGTACCTACTTACGTACAAATCCAGGTTTGATTTCAGATGTAGAGGAGGGATAAAGTGTAGATTAAAAGATCAATAAATTTGTCAAAAATGGTGTACTTAGCGGTTCAATGGATTAGAAACCAGCTTCACGCCACAGTGGCTCCGTATTTCCACCATAATCACAAAAATCAAAATTGTATTTTTATGGTATTTTATGAATATATTTTTAAAGGTAAATAACCACGGTTTTTTGTTTCAGCCACCTTCAATACTGCAACAGGAAGCGATCGGAAATTTTAACAACAATGGAGGCAAGGGAATCCCGCGAGAAACGCAGCCTAAAGCCATAGAACCTCCAAAATCTGAGGTGTCACCCCCGAACAAGGATGACAAGCCATCTGATAACACCCCTACTACGGAGAAGTACGACAGTGATAAGAAATCCAGTTAACGCGTATTAACTTAATTAAAACCATCGATTTCCCAACGGTTGAATACTGAGATTGTGAAACAGTGATCGGATTATTGGATTAAATAAAATTAATATGGCTGAAGTTATTGTATGTATTATGCAATTATTATTTACCGTCGATATCACTGTACAAAGCATCTTGTTAGCCTCGATTACTCGAGAATGCAACTTGCTTCTGCGTGAACTTCAGCGCATATTTTTTAGTCAATTACTTTAATGGATTTCCACGTATCACGTTATGCATACTGATTACTGGAACAAAGTGCCTCGTACCGAGTACACGCCCTTTTCTACAAGATTGGACTATCCCTCCTATATCTGTATGTGTGGACTTGTGACATTACGATTTCCAATACACTAATAAGAAGCAATCGAAACAAACGAAAAATATTAGTTGAAATTATTGATCTTAATGAACTTAGGATTTTAAGATAGAATACTCAATTTTTAATGTACCTACTTAGAAAATTTTACATTTCATTATTTGTACAAATTATTTATATGCAAATATTTTGAACTCTCTTTTTAATACCCCATCAATTTTTTTGTGAACCATTATTATCCATAGGAAGTAATGACCAATATATTGAATCCAAGCGCATAGAATCTGATTAGTTATACGTAAGGTCCGTGTATCCGTGTTACGGACGTGAATTTTTTAACAATGTTTTTATATCTTATTCCATTGAATTATACTGTTAGATCTTAAGCCGGTATAAAATATATTTTTAAAGAACTTTGGTTTTTTCGTATTGTCCGAAGGTATTGTGTACGTTATATCTTTTTTCAGCCGGATTAAATTATTGAGTTGAAAACAGGTTCATGTGCATACAAAAAATATATGCATAACTAATATTGTAGGTATAACTTTAAAAATTCTCTCAGTACTGGAAAAGTAAGGGATTTATTTTATACATGTCTAAAAACAATATTGACTCGGAGAAAGGTTTTTATATCATGATTCCCCGAAAATCAGTAAATTATTTATTTATTTATTCATGTTATTTGTAAATTTTGCTTTAAAAGTTAAAACTTAAAAAAAAATATAGAAGGTTGAAATAATCACCTAATTTTAAAACTTCGCAATATTATATGGAACTTTAAACTAACTAACCATCACCCCATTTCCCCTAAGGGGTAAGCAAAGAGGATAAAACGCCACACAACTCTTTCCTGGCACACTTCCCATGCTTCGCTCCTCATGCACGCACGTCGATTATTCCGACTTTTCGCATGACCAATTTCATGTATTTGTTGATCATGCCATGTCTTTCTCGACCTTCTTCTTCGACTTCTACATCAGAATTTTATGGAAGAACGACCGCGGGTCACGTGACTGTCAGTCAACCTCTTAATTAATAAAAACTTTAAACCATAGACAACTAGACAAATGTATAATATAAAGGTAGAGGTATGTTGGTATTGGTATGCTGAACAAATAGACCTACATATCATGAAGAGAACTTAGGTAAGCACTATCGATAAAAATTACTATAGGGGTATTAATACTTGAACCGGGTTGTGGTCTAGTGGTAGATTCGAGGACTCCGGATTAGAATCTCTAGGTTCGAATCCCACTCCAGCACAACTTGTTTCCTGCTTTCTGACACAGTTATTTCCGACTATTTGAAAGCAGTCCCAAAACTGAAATATTTGAATATATCATAAGAACTCAAATGTTTCTTTTTTAAAAAAAAAAAAAAAAAAAAAAAAAAAATACCGTTTGTTAACGAAGAGCAAATAAAATGGTAAAAGAAAGGAAAAATAGAAAAGGATTTCGACGGTGTTGAAGAACCTTCCAAGAAATACACAATGTGTCCTTTAAGTAGATGTGTCCTTTATGTAGGTACCGTGAAAACCTTAGCAATAAATGTGACACAATTAAGAAATTTACTCGTACGTTGCAGAAACGTTCCAAAAATTTTATTAATCGGCATAACTTAAATAATATTTTTATGGCTTTATAAGCTCAAATATACCAGGTTGTACTGCAATGTATATAATTATTATAACGTTATCCATAAGATTTATCATGTAAAAACTAGTTCAAAATTGATTGGTAATAGATTTTACACATTTTACAATTCAATATAATAAAATAAAAAACACAAGCCAACATTATCGTTGCTATTTAGATAAGAATGCAAGATGAATACTTTTAAAAAGTTTATGGTGACGTCTTTCAAGCTTTCTCCACACCTTATACCTACTACGATAAACCGTGTAGCAAAACTCGATGTACATACAAGCGGGAAACCAATGAATCTACATCATATTTGGAGTCGATTTTGTAGTTTTAAAAATTTTATTTGACCCATAAGTTTTCGTGAAAATTTATAAGAAGTAGATTTTTTTTTCGGTATATTTTTGCAAATTGTTACCGAATATCATTTATTTAGTCAAATTAATACTATTCATAAAAAAAACAAAATGAAAAAATAGCATTTTAATAAGAATTCATGCAATTTTACTTAATCTGCGGTACTTATGAAATCTTTTATAAGAATAAAAAAAAAAAAAAATTCCACCCGGATTCAAAAGTCATATTACACATTCGAATCCAAATATGATGTAGATTCACCAGTTTCGAGTTGTACTACGAGTTTTGTTACACCATAATATGTAGCAATGTTTGAACAATTTGTTTTCATTATGTAATTGACAAGCGGATAGCACGGATGATTTTGAGATTTTTATTTTATTGCATCAGGTCTATTATGTATGTAAGGTTCTGAATATATGAATCAATAAAAAACAGACACAAAAAACAATTAGATTTTATTTTGACAAAAATACAGTAATTTGGTAGGTACCTAGTTTGTCTTATCAGCATCGTAGATAAACCTGTTTTTCCGCAAAGAAAACTTTTTCACGGTTTCTACAGAAAACAAAATAGTTTTACCCGCTAGTAAATAGTTAACCATTTTCTCGCTAGATGTCAGGATAGACACGCTTTAAGGTCAGAATCTCGGAAAACATTTAAAAAAAAAAAAATTCCTCTGTTTTATTTTATTCTAAGACAAAGAATATACTTTATTATTATTAAAGTGATTTGTCTAAATCTGTGAATTTATTAATTTCTTTTAACTCTAAAATAATCAAAAGTAAATTTTAAAGCATGTGTTTTGTAATCAAATAAAATTCTGTAATTTATCATGGTTTTTGTTCTGAATGTATTCTGGTAGTAAAAATCGATAAATATTTACAATGCAACATTATATGTTAATAAGTCACTATTAATAATAGACATAATATTATTACACGTCTCTGCTGAAAATTTATCTGAAATTAACGTCAGAACCTGAAATTAACGTCAGGACCTAACTTAGATCCGTAAAGCATTTTTAAAAAGTTCTAAAAATTTCGGGCACTGCAAAATTAAAATTATCGTGAATGTCTCAATATTTAAAATTTGGTTAAAAAAATAATCGCCTGCCTAACATGAAATAATTGGTCTTTATAAAAATACGGTCAACTGAAATTTTATCAACAGTAGTAGATTCATTTCTTAAAATTACAACTTTTACGATTAATAGTTTATATGAAATAGAATATGAATATCAAACCGTTTACAATGAAAGCCCCACCCTTTCCCTAGACTGTTTTAAAAAACTATTGAGTATTTTTTAGTCCGGCACAACTCTGCCGATTTTTTAAAGCTAATCCGTGAAATGTAATAGATTCAGTTTTAACTTTAAAAAAGCGGAAGAAAAGAAGGTTACATGCGCGACCAAATGCTTTCGTTGCCCCTATTACTGTCTCGCCTTAAGATTGTCATTAACGTAGGGATATTAGTTATTCTACCCCTTTTTTAGTCGTTAGTTACTACTACCTTCACTACCTCCCAACCGCAGCCTCCCCCCCTCCCCCAACCAACTACGCCCAGAGAAGACGCGGCAGCAACCCCGGTTGAGTCAGGAAGGAGGAGGTTAAAATTACTACGAGGAGGGAACATTATGGGGTAAACAGTTAAACAGCATTACAAGTCATCATACGGAGCTCAATCACAGATAACTATCGACGTAGTTAAAAACGTGCTAACCACGTGCTAACGCTAACCATTTGACCGATCACAATGAACATACGTTCATACCACGTTCGCGTTGCCGAGCACCATAGATGATAATAAATATCGCGGCTAAACGTCAACGTCAAATCAAGAAAGTCAACGCGCGTGTCGGATTGTGTATTATGTCGACTGCTTTTCTCAATATTTGGCTTGCCGAACGCCGGCTAAATGCAATACGGCACTCGAGAAAGATTGAAAGACGATATGTGCGAAGAAGATATATCTCGGGAAATGGCTCGCGACTTGATGCGCTCGTTTAATAATCCCGATCGATAACTTTTAACGCGTGTTCCATTGTGATCGCGAAAACGTTAAACATCCATGGTAAGAAATCGTTATCACGTCGCTTATTACCGCGTCGATAGTGATCTGTGATCGAGCTTCTGGCGGACCTATCTATCAAAGCGTTTGATGTTTTATATTTACGAATTACCTAATAATAGTTTTAAGCATAATAAATTGAAGATCGCCGTCTGGGTAAAATTGTAAAATCCGATTTTCGTCCACAAGTAATTGGACACAGTATGTTCTTCATACTGCCTTCTAACAAAATCCACGAAATAAAAATTATTTTTTCTTTTGGCTATTCATATCTTTTCTGCTTCCTTTCTCTTGACGTTGAAGCTGCCGTACAGCATGACGGAGAAGTTGAAACCGCTGCCGTACCCTGGCCTGACGCCCACCTGGACGTAGTCGTGACCAGCTCCTCCATCCAGGATCCTCGGCCGCTCAAGGTCGTCGCTCCTGCTGACCACCTCGACACACGTAATGTTCGGGCTACCGGAAATACCGATCTGAAAGATACCAGATAACAGAATTATTTGGACCCTCAAATAATTTCATAATTCATTCGTTATACCATATCCGCTCCCTATGTGGAGCATATGGAATCCACAAATTGCTCCAGGCCAAGCGATCGGTCGCCAGCTCCCGTGCATCCTCCCAAGTCAAGTCCACGTCCCGCAGCTCTGACGCAAACTGCCGACGAATTGTCAACAGTGGACGACCAGTACGCCGAGAACCTGATGCCCAAAATAGGCAAGCATGGTTAAGGCTCTCGGGAGGCATACGTAGTATATGGCCTAGCCAGCCGAAACGCCTTCACCGGATGACAGTAGATACCAAGGGTTGCTGTGTCCGTTGTCCAAATAAGAAATACAACAAAAAAGTTCACGATAGTAAATTTTTCCAATGTAAATATTTGTTTAAGCGATGTCAACTGTAATAAACATATAACAATAATAAGGCACTGAAGGTCAAGGTATTTACAAATCTATATTAGTGTAAAGCGCACTTTATGTGGGACAGAAAACTGTAGGTACAGTTTGCAAACTGTCCTGTATAAAGCGAAATTAATGTTTGTTGTTTTTTGTTTTTGTTTTTGTTTTATGTGAACGTTTAAGCAGATATTGGTATGTTGTAATGCATGTTTTACAATTTCCTGAGTGCAAGCATACGATAATAACTTACGATTGCGCTTAAGAAATACATATATTTAGCGTGTCTTTTGACAGTTTTCTGAATAAGGAACTGTCCAGTTTTCTGTCCCTGTATAAAGTGTGCATAAGAATGAATATAGCTATTTTACATAAGTACCAATAATTAATATTTTAGGTAGGTACTCTTTGAGAAAATTTTTTACCTTTATCGTAGCCAGAACTTGGGATTTCTTATCATTTTCCAATAGGAAATTTTCTGTGTATATTATTGGACTCCTACTTTTCCCACAATTTCCTTGACTGACAACTACAGGCTCCATGTCAACAGATTCATTTTCTTAAAAGGTTAAAACCATAATCAAATAAAAATACCATAAACCAATAAAAAAACTAATTAATGTTTTTATTAAAGATGTCAAATCGTAAATCATGATAATTTTACAAACCTTTAAATGTGTTATTACTATCTGTTTCCGTCATATCAGTGGTTGAATTAACTAAGTATTTTAATGAACCTGTATTCACCTCTTGAATTGGGATAGATCTTACACCAAATATTAAAAATACACCAATCACCCACAAAACTTTAATCACAGCCATATTTTGTTCAGAAAGAAAACAAATCTATGTGTTCGTCAGACATACACTGAACCGAATGTGAAATAACAACATTGTGTATATTGCGTATATAGGACGTCCAGCAAGTTACGCATAAATGAATTTTTAATCAGATATGCTGATGTGAAAAACTCTTACAGAAATTATTTATTTTGAGCTCTGAATTAAATGACAGGCATGGATATTGAACAGTATAGAGACAAAGAGACAGTGAGCTTCGACAATTTTGAGTTCGGAGGTTCGTTAATTTTTCTTTTTGTGAAACTTCTAATAATAACTAAAATGATAATAATATTTTTTTTACTATGATCTCGTCATGTTCATAGTAATCGTACAAAAGTTTATGAAAACCTATGAAAATTAACATTGATGTAAGCGTTTTAGGAAATAAACTCTGAATTAAGTATAATGCATGCCATGTTTAGTTTTTTTTTTGACATAAGTAACCCTGTGTATTAAAAAAGTATGTATTGTTTGCTGGACTTGCTTTAAAAACGGTTTTCGTTTAGTTTTAAAGTTCATTTAAAGTTTATGAGCGAATGAGTGATGAAAGAACGGCTAAAATAAGTTTAAATGCAAGTGTGCCTGGATGTAAAATCCAAGGAAGGCCGAAAAGGACATGGCATGACCAAGTACGACAAGTACTTGAAAGTGGACATGTGAAAAGTCGGAATAATCGGCGTATGTGCATGAGAAGATGTATGAATGTAGAGGAAGCAAAGGAAGTTAGTCAGGATAGAGTGGTATAGCGTTCTATCCTCTCCTACCCCTACGGAGAAATGGTGTGATGGTTAGTTAGTTAGTTAGTTAGTTCATTATTTTTACTATTACTTTATAAATTTCAGTTCTTCTCGCACCTCACCAAATCTAACTAATCGGACTCCAGAATTACTAGGTTTATTTATGTTTTTTTTTTTTTTAAATATTTTTGTTAAAAATGTTTCTTCACTTTTGGCAAAACTTTATTATGTGTGTATTATAAAATGTAATGAAATACCTAAAGCAAATTTCTATTCGTTTTATTCCACATTATAATAAATTAATAAATTAATGATGAAGTCTATCGATAACCACTAACCACATATCGCTTACGTTAGTTACAATGCCAATATAAACCTATATAAGTACATTTACATGATAAACTTAACTGATTAAAGGTTAAATATCAATCTTAAAATTACGTTTATTACAATTTATATTACTTTTAGCATTTCAAGATGTTCCTAGAATTCACATAATTTAAAAGTACCTACGTAGTGATATTGTATGTTTTTAATTATCCAAATTAACTTGATTTTTCTGAAACGCTTATAAAAAAATATGACCGAATTTCAGAGCCAACAGAAAAAGTTTAAATTAATTGATTTTACAAAATCGTTATTAAAAAGTTGGCGGAAGATCAAACTGTTGTGACATTTGTGATTCAAAACACGATTTCTACGGAAAAGTGGTAAAATATGCTCAAAACAAACATAAAAACCTCATGAAAGTACAAAGGACTATGCAGATATCATGTAAACAATCGATGGGATTGTTTTTAAAACGGCCATCACTATAAATAATTTAAGTAGGTACCCACCCTTCTAAATAAACATTCTAAAATAGTAGAGATCTCGCTCAAACTCCCATAAATAAACAATTTTCCTAAAGGCGCTGCGTATATGTATAAAACGTGATCTATTTTCGCAACAAAACAATATTATTTTTTCATAAATCGTAAGTGGGTTTATGTTGGCCGTTCGCTGTTCCCAATCCAAGGTAGGTCAGTTGTTTAGGTAGTGAAAAAAGCTTCAAAACACAATGCTGAAATGAAAACCACCATTAATATGATGAGCTTCAAGATAAAAAAGTACTTTCAAAATCATAGTCTTTTTTCTTCTTAGGCGCAGTTCATGTTCTTCAAAAAAAAAAACATAAAATGAAGTGTACGTACTTTACTTAGTTAATCAGAGGACGGAGATTTTAATTTAAAAGCGATGCGCTTAAATGTTTCCCTAAAACTTTTACGTTTAAAATACGGGACGCAGAGTTGAAGCAACTAAAAGCGCACATAAATTGGCGACCAATCGGAGAACTTGAAGGCAGTTTGCTAGCTTCATAACATGCTACTCTTCTTGCATCAACTATATCATTATCCAAGTCATAACACCAACATTATTTGCTTTTTATTTGCTTATTATTCGGTGACTTACGACACTTCTTTTTTATTTAAAAATAATGTATTTAAGTACCTACCTCCTTAAAAGTGTTTGTACTCGGGTACTACTTGATCGATATTCAAACGAAAACAAAATTGAAAACTCTTGCAAGCGCCAAACTCATAAATTTCAACCAAAAGTCAGTTTCTCAGTAAATTTTATTGAAATCTTTTTAAACCAAACATTACTTGTTACGTGTGTTAGAAATTAAACAACCACGCGTAAGGGGGGGGCATAAATTTACATGATTTACGAAATTCATTACGCAATCGTAAAAATATAAGAACGTAGGTACGTTTTGTAGAACTTCTAATTCTGGTGTATCTATCAGTAAGTTCAAGTTTCACTATTTGGAAAAGGGGAAGTTAGTTTATCAATATGAACGAAGGAATGGATTGATAGTCGTTTAGGATAACAATGTAAGCGTTTATTATAATTTTAATTTAGTCCATAAGTATTATTTACTAAAGAAAAAATCTAACATTCCGTGCAGATTGATAATATTTTGCATAAATTTCTTAAGAATGCATTGAGCTTTAAACCAGGATCAAACAAAAGTTTAAAAGAGGTATTCTTATTTTCCATTAAGTATGAAGTTTGACAATCGTATAAAATGCGTATTTGTAACCCTTACAAAAACAGTAATAAGGGGACGAAGAATGAAATCAATTTCTTGCTTCAATTTATTACAAATCATTACTTACATAATACGAGTATTATTCCTTAATGAAGAAACACGTGTTGATCAAAAACGGTCAGGAGGAATAGTAATAAATAATTTATTAGTAATTATAAACAAAGAGTTTTAATATTGTAATCAATGATATTAGTGTAACATATAACATGTCTCTGATTGTAATGACGATTTCTTCTTTTAAAAATCCGAGTCGTAATGAAAAAAAAATTTCGTCTAATCCAACAATAATATTATGTACCTGCATAACTTTTTTTTCGAGTTTTTTCGTAGAAAATACGAGTTTTGTTATGCCATGACCATAGATTTTTATTGTTGTGTATTTGAATTTGGGCTCGGATAAGATTGGATTGACATGGTAAATTTTTAGTTGAATGTAATTAACTTTATTTTATTATGTTTGTTTCAGACTTAAAAATTATGTTTGTTTTAGACTTTTGCTGAACTAAAATCAATCAAGGGAGGGTGTATGGAGGGTTGGGGAGTTGGTAAACGTTTGATGAGGGAAAGGTACTTTTATATAATAATTTACATCAACATACACTGAAATAAATTAATAATGGAATTTAAATATATTGTACAAACATACAAAATACTTCTTTAGTTATGAACGGGTGGTGGCCCAGTGGTAGCGTCACCGTCTCTGAGTCTAGAGATCCCCGGTTCGAATCCCCACTCCGCCACGACTTGATTCCTATTTTCAAGCAAAAGCCGCTTAGGCTTTATTGAAAATAGAATTTACAAATTGAAATATATGCAAATATCATAAGAATGCAAAGATTTCTAGTGAGTATCCAATCGGTCTCCATTCGCTACTTCGCGCCCTCGCTTTCCCGCGTGGCGCCGCGCCGCGCCGCCGCAGACCCGCCCCCCGCGCGTGGCGAGTTGTCAAGGCGTTCCGCTAGCATCAAACATTTTGACGTTTCTCGTTTCTCAGTTTACTCATTTCTCGGAAGTAAACACTTGTGTTGCGCCGGCAGACCTAAAAACCGTGCCGAAATTTTCGAAATTGAATTAAATCAACCATGTCCCTTCGATTCAATGAATTGAACTTGAATTTAAAATGGGTTTGCACACGATACGCCGCGTGACAAATATAATATTATTGAACCTTGTGACAGTTTGAATGAAGTTATTTTGATGTCGTTTCTGTCATCGGCGTTTTGTTTACAAAGTACCTATATTCGTTTTGCCGGTCAATTTCGCTTTCTGTCCTGGTAAAGTAGTGTGTGAATTCTGTTTCATGTGAAATTTTATTCTACATTGTTCCACTAACAGGTTCGTAAAATACATTTGCTTTTTTGAAGTGTTCTATTTCAATTTGTGAGCGCTGACTTTCGTGTTATATCAAAATGTTTATAAACGACCGCTAGATCTACAATAGATAGGTAATAATTTAAACTTCTCATTATAACTTTGACATTAATTTTGCTTTATCGTGTTGCACGTTTTTGGCTCAGCTGATAAAGTATAAACTTGAACTACAAGTTATTCTGTCAAAGAAATTTTCATAATTTCCACCAAATTTTAGTTTTTGAGTAACGCCTGTCACGGAAAAATAACATTACAACTCCAACTAGGTACATGAAGTTCCAAATACTGTCCAAAGTATAATTAGGTATTATGATTACCTAGTTGTCCTCCTACAGTTTTTGTAATTTTCCCTTTTCAAATTATTCCACACACGTACGAATATCATTATTGTTACATACACAATTTATTTTATAAAATCCGTGTTCTTTATGATTAGTTGAATCGGTTTGTGGTCTATAGTGGTAGAGTCCTCCGAAGACTCTGAATTAGAATATCTAGGTTCGAATCCTACTCCAGCACAACTTGTTTCCTTGTTTTCGTCACGGTTATTTCAGACTAGTTGAAAGCAGCCACAAAATTGATATATTTGAGTATAATGGGTCGTGTATATATTGAAAATGCCTGCAAAAATATAGCTATGTAATTATTAAAATTTGGTATGCAAAAATATTGTTTTGTATATTCTAAATTTGTGAAATCCAAACTTGGTTCTATTATTATAATTATTTTAATATTCAATTACGTTTAGTACTACTACTACTTTCCCTTATCCGCACCCAATGGTGCATAGGGCACTGCATTGGTACACCAAGTGCAGTGTATCTTGATCATTTTATTACATGAAGGTAAAGATGATCAGTCTTACGCTTCAGTACCAGTCCAAGGTATCACACATGAAATATTAATGTGAAAATCACATGTAAATAAATATTTCGTGTTGACCCCCACGGGAATCGAACCCGCGACCTCATGCACGGTAGCCAAATGCGATACCGCTGTGCTACGAGGCGGACAAAATTGTTATTCATCAACGTTTAGTACTACAATGTGTTATGTACAATACTACTATTCCCTGACTCGACACGGACTATCTAGTGAGTCGGAGCCAGATCATTGGCATGGGTCCTCTACTGATTGAGTCGCCATCCCATTATTGTGATTATATTAAATGTGAAATATAATAAATAAATAATTTAGGAGCTCAACTGTTTCTTTTTATTTAAAAAAAAGTTACCAGTAAAAAAACCCTTGTAATATTTTATCATTTCAGTTCTGCAAACACAGCTAACCACAGAAAACAGAATAAATAAAATAATATTCCAAATGCTTACTGAACTTTTTTTTTTTAATTATTGCACTTTATTATTAATTCGTTAAATTATTAGTTTAAAGTGACAGTTGAGAGTTTAAAAACATAGTAATTTGGGTTTTTTCTAAAGAAAAATCTCAATTACAATGTGTAAACCACTTTAAAAAAAATCGTTCTTTCCATGACTAACTTGAACCTGGGTTCTCTGATTGCCAGTTACAGATTACATTATTAACCAATAATTTAATAATTGTAACAATGATTATTAACTTAATGCCTCCTATTGACTTGGCCAACGTTGGCGATTATCTTACTCCCCATTTGTTTCTATCCCACTGACTTATCAGATAGACTACTCTAAAAATGATATACCCGATGAACCAACAATGGCGTGATGTGGGCCATGTCTAAAGCCAGCCTAAGGCCCTTTGTCAATCAAATTCTATATCCTATTCAACCAACCAACTTTTTGACGTGGACCAGTCGAAATTGAAAAGGCTTTCACGTAACTGTATGTTTTTTTTTGTGTATATAAATATGTGATTATTAAAAGGGTGAACATTTTACAGTCATGGCAGAGGACGCTGTGACGGATAATCTCCTGGAGAGGATCTTCCTGCTGGCCCCGAAGCCGCTGGAGAATACAGAACTCATCCGGTCCATCACGGGGAAGCTGATGGTCAAGCTAGCGCCCTCAGGTACTGTGGAAACTTCACCAATCACAAGCATGTAGAGGGGATCACGTTATTCACGAATTAAATTAACAGAAAACTTTTATTAAATATTTTTAGTCAAAAAATATATATTCGTATATAGTAGTATATATAGTATATATAATATTTTTAGTTAAAAAATAATTATTCGAATTCGTTTTATATTTAGACGTAGACATGTATACGTAAATATTTAAGAAGTATAAGCGTTTTTATTATACAGGGTGTAACAAAACTCGGCGTATAAGCGGGAAACCAGTGAATCTACGTCATATTTGGAGTCGATTTTGTAGAATAATTTTTTTTGATTTGACCCTTAGTTTTCGAAAAAATTCAGTATGAAGTTGATTTTTTTTCCGAATTTTTTTGCAAATTGCTATGAAATATCATGTATTTAGTCAAATTAATACTATCCATGAAGAAAACAAAATTAAAAAATCCTTTTTTAATAAGAATTTGAGAAATTTTACTTAATCTGCCATACTTTTGTGAGAAAAAAAAAACATTTTTTTTCAACCTCAGATTAAAAAGTCATACTACACAATCGTCTCCAAATATGATGTAGATTCTTAAGAGTAGAGTATTAAGTACCTTAAGGTTACATAATGTATAAAGGCAGTAAATGCAATCATTTGCAAAGTAGGTACGTATTATTTAAATTCGTCATGATTCACTTAAAAACGTGGGTAATGTCAATTTCCTATCCGACATTGAGAATAACAAAGTAATAAAATAATAATAAAGTTTTCGTTTTACTCAGAAGACTAAGAAAATTTCCATTAAATTAAATCTAATCGTAAAAATTTTTTCAGTAGCTATTCACATTGAAAAATCGCATCTTGTGATCATTTAAAATTTGAGAATAAATCGCATTAAATATGTTTTTAACCTTTTTATTTTACTACCTTTTGCGCAGTAAAAGTATCAGGTGAAGCAGTGACGAATAATAATGCTTTCAAGGAACTTTACTGTATTAATACTTCCATGGTAAATAACTGTTGGAATATGGCGCTCATGGCATTGTAATTCATTTTGCTTTGTATTTTTATAACTTCTTCATACGCTTTCAAGTAGAGAAACTTATAAGTCCCAAAAGTTTTCGCAATAAGTCCGTACTATAAAATAAAACTTTGGAAAAGTAGAATTAATCTTAGAATGAAATCCGTTCCTACTTTGTATTTGCCATACACTGGTTTCCAATATTTGTTAAATTTTTTATGATTTTTTTTTTATTATCTTTGGAAATATTGAAACTATTTTGGAAATTTCAAAACTCTTTTGGAAATTAAGATTTTTTTTTGGTTTATTGAAAATTCTGAAACTCTTCTGGAAATTGAATACCTTTTAGTCAGTTTTATATCATAGTCACAATTCTTATTAATTTGTTATTTAAATTCTTATGTAATTATTATCCTCTCATTTTTATCACAGATCTTTATAACAATAATTTATTTAAATCACCCCTCGACACTGAAGCTGGCTTGAGAATCCTTCGGTACGTTAATAAAGCTACAAACTATAGAAGAATAGTCCGATGTTTAGTTTTTTTTATTTCCACAATGAAATAATATAGAGAATTCAAACATCTTTTATTATACATTTAGATGGTGATGGTGAGTGAAATCATGGACATTAGATTTGATAAACGCCATCAATCATTAACCTAGAACTAATATTGTTTTATAAGCGCCGGTTTTATAAACATCCGTTAGTAACGCTTAATTTACTACTCAGGTAGTATTCCATACATTTTGTAACAAATTTTACCCGATTAGTATATAAACGTTACGAACGGATGTTCATAATAAAACAGGCCTTAAGAAACAATCAATATTGCGTTTGCATTAAATAACCCCAAGTTGTAAAGGTAAAAACTTCTGAAGGACGGTACGACTTGAAAAAGTTCTGTTTCTAAAAAACCGCAAAAAGTGCTGTCTAAGCACTAATCTAATTTTTCAAAAAACTTTAAATGTCAATTCAGAAGTTACATCATTAATCATTTTCTGCCGTGCTTAAAGTTCAATGTGACCTGTCATATTATCGTGTTTTCTTGAGCTTTTTGCCCTCGACTTTACGAAAAGTTGTCTAGTACACAATATTTTATAGTGGTTTGAAAATAGGGAAAGGTTCATTGTTAGACTTAACAATAATCAAAGAACCAGCCACATACCATGTCTTCTTTAATATGCTGTTTTAAATTAATATCTTAAACGTTTTTAACTTTAACGCTTACATTTTCCATTTTCGTTGGTCACAATATCCGTATTTTGAAATTTACCTACATATTTTTCAAATAATTGTATTGTTATATTGAATTCACTAATCAGTTTTTAGAATACCAACCTACTTTATTTTTAATGTTTCTATAGTATCAAGGTTTAACTTCCAATAGCAACATTCAATGCCTTTATATTTACGTATTTAAATTTGTCACGTATGATGTAAAAGCCCTTCCGGCATTTTAAAAATAAAAATTGATAATAAAAAAAATATGTGCACCTGATATCATGATCAGACAGAAATAAATTTCTTCGATAAACTGAAGTTTATTTTCAAGGGAGTTTTATGAGTCTAGGTATAAGGAACATGTGATCTACATAAATATTTCCATTATATCGATTTTGTTGCATGCGAACACATACTCCTATTCGCATGTCCATTATTTTTAGAGCTTCAGTAAAACTCTATTTTACTTTACTGGTTAAATACAGTCTTCTTGTCAGTTTACTACTTCATTTACTGGCAGTTAATGCGTTAAGTTTATAGCTAATATTATTATTGTCGACCACGACTTTGTCAATTTGTGTGAGGTTGCCCATAGTTTATTATTTTTTACTCAGAAATTAAAAGGTTTGGCGTGAGCTGCGATAAATAATTTTACTGTTTTTGAATTGCTTGCAAACTGTGCAATAGATATTTTTTTAATCGTAATAAACGAACGGTCAACATCCTTATTTTCTATGTCATGGTAGTTATTTTTATTGGTAGGTATATCTCACTGATTCAACTAATTTAGGGTAGACTTTCTAATTGAGAAACAAGTCACACAGTCTCACGCAAGATGCCCATAGGAGAAGGATCCTACCAAAGGAACGCCCACGTGATTGATCATTCCAAAATTGTTTTATGTCTTGTCAGACCCCTAATTTATGAGTATTAATAAATTAATAAAAAAGTAGATAAATTTAATACGATTTAAAAAAATTATATTGGATACCATCACGCCATTTCTCCGTAGGGCTGGCAGAGAGGATAGAACGCCATACCACTCTGTCCTGACACACTTTCTTCGCTTCGTCTACATTCATACATGTTCTATGCACACACGCCGATTGTTCCAACTTCAAAGATAACCAAGCATTACATTTCCGAGCCAATATAACTAAAATAATTATCCAATCTAAAGAGTTGGTTGGATCCAATTGCCGAAAGAATCTGATAAATTCAGTGTGGTTTCGTAGTATCGATTTTAACTAATATTACCATGATATCATATGGGTCAAGGGTAGTATAAAATTCTGAATAAATTGGTTTTAAAATATCTAACATATCAAACTGCTTCGTGCACTTTGATAAAATTTAACATTCAAATGGTTGAATTACTGAGACTACATTTTACAGAACACCTAGAAATGTTCGCGTGCCATTAAGTGTCATATTGGGTATGAGTAAAGTTTGCATGTTTGCCATCTCTTCCCCACCCACCCCCAAATTCCCTCCTTTTTCCAACTTTACAGCCAATAATTTCTCTTCCGGCATACACGATACACGATAATCCAACTTTTTTATCGCAAATATATGGTTTATTGAAATCCAAAAATAACGTTTTTTCTTATTGTAGACTGTTTTTTATTTTTATTTCGTTTGTATTTTATGGTTAAAAACATGACACAAAATGATGGTTTGCGATACTAAAGTCGTAAATTATTCCTTATATTTAGAGAATGAATGAATGAAATCGAGTTAAATTTAGCAGTTCCTTGCTTTAAATATATCTCAGCTTCCGGAGCAGGGATTACCAATATACCGAGATGTGAATACTGGGATGCATATCGATTTATATTGACGACCCTTGCACAGATGAAGTATTTAGAGCACACAAACCTTCTCAAGACTTTTTGCTATTTTCCAAGTTTTCTTTGACTTCTGCTCACTTAGCTCCACATATAATAACAAAAACATGAATTTCTTATGTATTGACAGCAGTAAGATTTATAGGCTTCTTCCCTTTACTCAAGACTCTTCTTTTTGTACACCATCGAACTCGGAACCTTATGTATGGCCTAGTCCCTAGACCAATGTGTTAACCATTACACTATCTCTATAATTTATCTTCATTACATAAATTCAAAAGCCAACTACCTTGAAATATAATACAATTTTTATTATGTACCCCAGTGTTCCAATACTTCAAGGGTGATATTTATGCACGAAATATCTGCATTGCAGAATCGTCTCTTTGTGTGCATTTTAAACAGAAAGCTACCCGCACTGTGGTGGCTCGTGGCCCATAGCAAATACATAATATTATTATAGAGCGAAGATATAATAATATGCATAACATCCCAAATGCGGTTGTCGATCGTATAACCTTTATGTGATAGCACACGAACGTTCACTAATAGTGCTTGACTCGAATAGCCAATTCCCGGATATTCAAAATTTCAAAGGGAGCATTATTATTTATGCTTATAAGTTATAACTTTCTTAGCTAAACTCAATCGTGCTATCAGTTAATTTGGCTATGAAAAATCGCGTGAGGGTATCGCTGGTTTACACTTTAATAAAAAATACATAATATAGTTTTATTGTTATCTTCATTTTTAGCGTTGATACATTTTGTATTATGACTTTTATTATAAATTTAACGAGTCAAAGAAAGTTTGATTTGTTTTTTAATTGTGCAACTTTATGCGGTTTTGTTTCTTTATTAAATAAGTTTACAACTATATATATATTTCTTGTGTCTGAAGTTTTTGATTGCTTTTACGTTTGGCGACAATGGTGCATATCACCTGCGTTACAGCTTTTATGGAAACCTCTAATACTTTTTGTTGTTTATTTGAATGTTGATTTTTAAAAAAAACTTGTTTTGTTTATTCATATTGAATTTTATCACCATAGTCCGGGTAATAGTAATTTAACCTACATTATGTTTAATTCACGATAAAGATTAGATGATCATAACTACTGTACTAAACGGTTTTTAGAATTATTTTGAAGTTATGACATGGCACAACTCTTTGAAGGCATATACAAAATGGTAGGTAGAAATAGGTAAAATCTGCGACAGCACACACTAATTTAGCATCATTTTTCCTACTACTACTACTTTTCCTTATCCGCACATGATGTGCATAGGGCACTGCATTAGTACACCGAGTACAGTGAAACTTGATTATTTGTTTCATGAAGGCAAGATGATCGGTCTTACACATCAGCGCCAATCCAAGATATGATAAAACTACTCGTAGATACATCCAAATAAATTATTCATATTGGCCTTATACATTATGCAATATGCATGGCAGCTCAACTCACCATTAAACTACATCACAAGGTAGACAAATTTCGTACCTGGCTCTTAACTCAACTATTTAAAAAAACAGTTATTTTGTTCGCTTCATCCCTTAGTTAATCGGGTCCTTGCACCGCTAACAGGTCCCCTAATCGCCATAATTCGGTCAAGATGTGTTGGCACGGTGCGCGGTGTGCGGTTCCCATATTATGTGGGTCATTGCTACGGCCGCCGGGTGACCAGAGAACGTGGACCCGAGGAATCTGCGGCCGGCTGGTGCTTCGGATTCCTCGGGGGACGCCGAGTCATGGTCACAACCGGTGCCGGCGGCCAAAATATGGCTAATTGCTACTAAATACTTCGATATTAGTTGAATTACGTGTGTACAGACAGATGTGGAACTATTTGTCGCTTGCGTTCAACAGTATGAAAGCTGTCTGGAGATAGGATGTTTACTCGGTTAAAACAAAATGCCGCCTTTATAACTCCTGTTTTCGTAGCATCACACCTGTTTTCCTCTATGGCTGCGAATCGTGGCATCTAACCAGGGCCCAAGATAGCAGACTTCTGAGTTTTGAGAATAGGTGTCTTAGAATAATTTTAAGTGTGCGGTGGTTTGACTTTGTAAGGAACACAGAGGTGAGGCAACGGACACAGCAACCCTTGGTATCTACTATCATCCGGCAAAGGCGTTTCGGCTGACTGACTTGACTCGGGAGGATGCACGGGAGCTGGCGGCCGATCGCTTGGCCTGGAGGCAGTTTGTGGATTCCATATGCTCCACATAGGGAGCGGATATGGTATGATGATGATGATGATCCCCTCTATTTTTTAACATCCTTGTCCACATCGTAGATAAACTAAAATCTACTAGGTACTGGTCCGTACTTCACATAGATATAAAGGGGACGTGGCGAAAGAATATCAAAAAAATCTATGAAATTAAATTTAATAAAACTGTCAGGTAGACTATTACCAATCTTTTGACTATTAAAGTATACGTTGGTACGTGAAAACAACATGTTTCATTACATTTCTCTTTTTCTTGGATTAGCAGATGATAACATTCACCGCTAATCCAAACATTATTTCCACGGTCGATCAAACGCGCTAATTTGTCTTTTATTCTCCCGCCCATCGAGATAATAATATTATGGCGAACAGCTGTTGTGGATACATATTAATTATTCGTGCTTTATACTGTAGCGAAATAAATCATATTAAACATTTATTAAAGAAAACTCAGGCTATTACATTTTTGGCAAAAGACTAGAGAATATTCTCAACTCATTACATCGCGGTGTCCTCTCTAATCCTACGTTTGTTTTATTCAAAATAACTCTGACGTTCATGGTGATGAAACTTATTAAATCTGAGGAAAATAATTCTATACTAATAACAATAATGTGGTCCCAACACACGGTCCTAATTTACGATTAGCAGATATTCATCTCTGATCTAATCATGTTTACATTGCCGCACTAATAGAAACTTTTTGCTAATAGACTGATAAAATGTTTCTTTTTCTTTATAGCAAAAAATACTATATTTTAATCCGAAATTTATTCATCTAGAATAGCACTTCCAATAAACATGGTGTAACAAAACTTGATGTACAAGCGGGAAACCAGTGAATCTACATCATATTTGGAGTCGAATTTTTTAAAGTTGAAACTGATTTTTCGAGAAAATTGAGTACGAATTAAATAAAATTAAAAAAATCCAAATTGTTATCAAATATCATTAATTTGGTCAAATTAATAGTATCCATAAATAAAATATAATTAAAAAACGCATGAGAGTTTGTGCAATTTTACTTAATCTGAGGTACTAATGAAAGCTTTTTTTCAAGATCAGAAAAAAATATTTTTTTCAAGATCAGATTAAAAAGTCATATTACACATTCGACTCCAAATACGATGTAGATTCACCAGTTTTCGGGTTGTACTACGAGTTTTGTTACACCACGTATTTTTTCAAAACGGTCTTATCTAATATTTTTTCACTGTTTAAAAGTTAAGCTATCTTTGGGTAGTCATTGGAGACACTCTTCTTGAATCCAGAACTTCTAATTTTGATGCATTGGAAGTGTTTACATTCGAGAAACTAGTGGAATCTAAAAATAATTATTAACTGCGCGAGCTTTCCTGGATTCATACTAATTCACGAGAAGAAAGCAACAGTGCGTTTGTTTAATTCACGAGAAGAAAGCAACAGTGCGTTTGTTTTCGATAACAATGCCGATGCTTGTTGATTCGTGCTATGTTTTTACTCTGCCATCAATAATAATAAGCTTAAGTTGGTACCTACTTGGTACCTACTTGGTACCTACTTGGTACCTACTTGGTATCTACTTGGTACCCATATTTATTTTCATAAATTCAATGCTTCATTATATTTGCTAACTCAATTTTACGAATAAAAAGAGCTCGTACCCACTTCGAAAGTCGATAACTTAACATCATTATTCTCTTCCTATTTAATACAAAACTTCGCATGTAAATGCACCTACATACTGCCTTAACATTCCGTATAATTATAATACGTACAGTGTACGTTTTTTGCAAAAAATCTTTCGAACTTAGTTTTAAAAACTAATCTACGAAGACGGCTTACCACAAAACCAAATTTACTAAAATACTTCATTTATCTACTTCAACGAGCAAGGAGGCCGAATAAGAGGGTGAACATCACAAAATACCTGAGCATTGAAAAAAACACTTATTTTTATGTCACTGAAGTATAAAACTTATAATATTTTCTTCGTGTATAAAAACGATCCAGATTCACTGCACGTGTGTATCAATACTGTGCGCTGGCCCTAAGACTACACAAGAAACAATCAGTTCTAAAAAGGTCATAATTATGTTCTACGACCTAATTATGACCATTTTAGAACTAAAATTGTTACTTGGGTTAGGTGCTAATAAGGGAAAGTAGCGGAAGTAGTAATTATTTTGTTCTTTAGGTGATACCTTGATTAGGTAACATACCTAGTACTTATGTCTATTAATAATATCCTACCGCAATAATATTATATACAACCAATTTCACGCTCAAAGCTTCCTCGTCAGTGACACTTACCAACCAAGAACATTGTTTAATGTTTTCATTAGGTAGCGTGTCGTGTGTTTTGGCGTTGGAGAACGTAAAACGCGTCGCTGCTTGGCTCTCGGCCAAGTTTTCAGGATTTGGGAGACCATCTTGCACCCGGCTGACGATCGATATCTGCTCACCGTTGATAGAGAACCGTTACTTACCAATATCGGACATAACACCCTTCAACGCCAGCATTAACGAGACAGCTCTGAAATAATTCATTAGTAATTTCTGAATTTAGACAGTCCTTATTATAGCTGTCTTTGATTTTAAGTCTGAAACATACATTTCAGCTGTGGATTTGAATTAAATGGTGGCGTTTATGAATAGAATTAACTCCACGCGTGTCGTTGCTCCCCGATTCTGTAAATTATTTTATCTTATTTATGCTTGTACTATTTACTACTTCCTGTTAATCTTTTTCCCTTTGATTTTCAATGTTTATTATCACGAATTCTCTGATTTTTTGTAAATGTTGACCGATAAATTAACTTGAATCTGCACTCAGGGCAAAATCTTTATAGTTGTTAATTTTTAATCGGATAATTTTTAACGGCCTCGTCTTGACTTATAATACAGGTCTAAACACCCTGAGCAGAGGTCCCTGAGAAAATCCCTGCTTAAAAACTGTCCTAGCAGTTTAACGGGAATTAAACCTTATGTATATGTAAAAACAAATAAATAAATAAAAAATTAAAATTTTAAAAATTGTGTGAAAAAATACATCATTTGATCTTAAATATTCTACAGCAATGACAGAATTATTGCAACAAATTGCATTGTGAACACTTTCTTTACCCTTTTTTTAGCCAAAATATTTGCATTATCCGATAAACGCAATTATTATTATTTCGAGGCTTATTTCAAATACGAACAACCCTGCCACAAAGTTTTGTGAAACAAATTAGGTGTCAAGCCCAGGGATCACCACTGGACCACAAACGGATTCCTTGTATTTTTAAGCTTTTTACTGATATAGAAAATAATTTAAATTATAATATTAAACTATTTACACATTTAAATCTATATGTTGAAAAACTTTTCTGTGCGCTAAAAGCTTGCATTTTTCGTAGATTCAAGGGTAGGTTAGGTTAGGTTAGATTCAAGGGTATGTACCTATGTTATTTTTTTATGTAAAGTTTTTTCTAAAGTTTTTCAGTTCTAACTTTTAACCACTGCACTGTGCAATTATACAGTTTTGACTGTAGACTGTAGGGTATTTATATTGCTCTTGACCGATTGCATTAACCAGCACGTGCGATGCGACCACATTCTTGATTGACATTAGACATCAAATCGAGCGATAATAAATCTGATTTGGGTGCCCGAATGTCTAATAAGTAGTTAAAATACTATTCTGTCAATTAGGTACTTAGTAGAACAGATTTTTGAAAAATAGACAGGTACGTCTACACAATAGTAGTAGTAGAATAATGCTTAAAATTATTTTGTGTATCATAACTGTAGGTTTTTTAAAAGATATTCACATGAAATAAATTGAGAATTCCAGATTTCACTCATTTTTCGTCTTTTAACAGGGCTGTTCTGCGTATAGTTTAACTCAAATATGGTAGTACATCTTTTAAATTGTGTGTTTATTAAACTTATTTACACGTATATACATTTCTAATCTAATCTTTCGTTTAAAAATTGAAAGAAAACCTCAATAAAGATTAATGGATTTTTTATGTATGTAATTCTTCGACTCTCTATATAAACGCAAAACAAAGGTTATTAAAGTGACTTTGATAAATAACGAAACAATAAAAAATAAATGCATTTTTAAACTCTTGTACTCTGATAACAACAAGATCGTTAGTCTATTTTTTGTCTACTTATTAATTTGATTCGATTAAGCGCAGGAATTAGAGACATACTTCGCTGCATTGCCAAATGACACTGTCGGAATGTTAAAAGTATAATAACATGTTGTGCCACACATTGTATGGACTACAACACACCACTGCTGCACATTTAAATGCATTTTCTACTAAGCCGTTTGTTCTCGATGCATTGTTTAACTTTAAGTAGGCGGCAGTGAATTTAAACAAAAACATAATACAGTACGTTTGATCTAACTCTGTAGGTCTTCGTAGATGAAAGGTACTGATAGATATAGTTAACCGAACGCCTTTCTTCTTTAGATTTATTGAGAGCAATTAACGATTTCACGTATTTTAAACTGGATTGTTTTCAATTATTTTAAATCAATGTTCTACCCCTTTATTTTACTGCATGTAAGCACGCTCTAATTAAGAGTTTTCTTCTTAAAAAATACTGGTTTATGATATTCTTTAAATATTTCAATTTAAAAACTGCGCCAGGACCCATATTAGGTACAAGCTTAACTTCGTCGAAGTGTATCCCAGTTTTGAACACCGTATATTGACTCGAAATTGGTAAAAAACTCTTTGAAATATACCGATTACCATCATATTATGCGCGTCACAACTGCGATATAGATATGCTTATATAATTGGACCCAGAATGAATTAAACAAATTGTTGTCTAGTGGAAATAGAACCACAGTACTTAGTGTTGCATCTCATTTCCAATAAAAACCTGAAAGTACCTATTCTAAATTTCATTAATTTGTTAGTCTAAAGCGGTCAGGGCTGATTTCAGTTTACCCTTATTCTGACTAAAAACTGCTACAAAAACAACCCTTCTCTCTAAAATATCAATCACAAAAAGCAGGTGGAATTGGTGTGCTTTCACCGTACGAAAATATGTTGTGACGTCGACAAAATGAGAACTTTTAATGCTTCGTACACTGTGTTGCAAGCATTAATCATTATCAATCTAATTCTACCGTTTTAATCCAATCACCCTCCCATTATTACCTGCCAATTTCCAGCATATTTCTTCATGGTGTATTTTCAGCATAGAAAAACGATGTTTTCGTGGAAATAGCTTCTAAATAACGTGGCCTTTTTAATTTGCTAAACGGTTTAGCACAGTTCTTTAAGGTTTTTTCTTTTAAAAAGGGGGGGGGTTAGTAGCCGACTAAAATGCAACAAAAATATGTATTAATTAAATATGTAAGAGGCTAAATTGGTTCTCTTATTATCAACTAACATTTGTAATACGTAATTGGCCCAGTAGTTTTTCCCATTTTCATTTCAATCATTTCCGCTAAAATTTACATCTTCTAAGATTTCTTTTCTTGTAAGTACTGTATAAAAAATATATATTTTTGTTAGAGGTGCAAAAATAAACAAATAATTGAGCATAATGTAAATTCAGTGTATTTTGGCAACCGGTTAGAAAATAAACCCAGAAACATTAATACCTTTTATTTTTACTTGCTTTCAGTATCTACCAGCAACCTTCTAGTGATTTCTAGTACCTACACATTATATTATATAACTGCTTTGTCAAATTGATATTATATTTAAATTACTGTTTTATGTGTTGATCACAAAATATTTCTTACGGAACGCATCCTTAATTTGCTTCCTGCATGGTTTAACTACAATAAAATTATGGTCTACTGCATGAAGTCATGATATATTTTTTGAGTATTCTCCTTACTTTTTTTTGGCTATCTAAAGTAGATCGAAAAAGACTAGAACTGTAATTTTTCAATTACTTTCTCCATCTTCATAACCGTGCCCAGAATTTTCAGCACAGCACTTTCCACTTAATATTACTATAAAATATGTAGGTATACATACGTATGAAAAGATGTATATGTACTTTCTCCTGTTTTATAAGATATATATCCTGTTTTATGAGAATATATAAATATCTAAATATATATAGATTTTCCTCCATATATCCCTTCCCTTCTAAATCCTCTCCACTCGTACTTCCAAATCCCACTTCCCATAGCCTAATATTTTTTTTTTTTTTATAACTAACTAACTAACCATCACGCCATTTACCCAAAGGGGTAGGCAGAGAGGATAGAACGCCACACCACCCTGTCCTGGCATACTTCTCTTGCTTCCTCCACATTCATACATCTTCTCATGCACGCACGTCGATTATTCCGACTTCTTACATGTCCACTTTCAAGCACTTGCTTTATTTCATCATGCCATGTCTTTCTCGGCCTTCTTAGACTTCTACATCCAGGCACAGACGCATCATATATTTTTTTAGCCGTTTTTTCATCATCCATTCGCTCTACATGACCGAACCATCGTAAAAGACCTTTCTTAATTTTGTCGATAATGCTTATCCTCAGCCTTGCATTCTGCTCTAATTTCAACATTAGTGGACCTATCATACATAGTTTTACCACACATTCGCCTGAGAGATCGCATTTCAACTGCATTCAATCTACTTTCATCCTTATTTTTCCAACTCCATGCTTCGCTTCCATACATAAGGGTTGGTACCAGAACTCCATTTATTATTAAATTATTTTTTTAAATATTTTGTTATATTTATGTATTTTAACATCATTGTTGTACAAGCGCTATCTGCCGACCAAACTGAACTGCGAATAGTGTTCGAGTTGACTTGACTCACTCACGCCACTCTGTTTTTGGTTGGTTGTAAGATATTGCCTTTTAGCAATAAACCCGCCCGTGTACGCTATTTTACAAGAAGTTAATAAAAAAATAATTTATAAAATTGTTTAATTTATATAATATTTCATTACTATTATATTAAGATTCTTTTTGTTTCTTTAAAACGTTTTAAAAAAATAGCTGCACCCACTCGTTCGTATCTTCAAAAGACACATCGTTAGGTGATTCAAATTTTAACAATGAACAAAGAACTTGCTAAAAATTATAACATAAAAAATACAAAGAATTCGTCACTGCCAAAACAAATATTAATATATTGTAGTCGAAGACAATTCGGCGACAGAAACAAAATGCGGGTTTCCGTGAAAAATATTATGGTAATCATTGAATTATTGTTTTTCGTTTACTGAGAATAGTTAGTATTCTACTTCTACTACTATCCGTACCCAATGGTGCATAGGGCACTGCACCGGTACACTAAGTGCAATGTATATTGATCATTTTTTTATATGAAGGTAAGATGATCAGTCATACGCTTCAGTAGCAGTCCAAGGTGTCACACGTGAAATATGAAATCACATGCAAATAAATATTTCATCTTGACCCCTACGGGAATCGAACCCGCGACCTAATTCACGGTAGTCAAATGCGCTACCATTATACTACGAGGCAAATTAGGCGAGTTGTAATCATTAAATTTAAAAAAAATTATCTACCCAACAAATTTTATTTGTGTTTTAAATCTAATTTATTCTGAGTATACATATATTTTCAATGCATACCTCACTGGAAAAAAATACATATAATGAAAATTACGCCTTTTTCTCCGAGTTTATCCAATGTTTTCAAAATATGAAATGGTCCCTTCGAACAAGAATTCACTAGAAGGGGCGTTTCCACACAAATTTTTCAAAAATATACGCTTCCTATGGTTAATTTCATAGCACCACTTATTATCAAATTCCACCGTCTAAGGACTCCAGCACTTAGGCCAATACACGAAACGTGTGACGTAGATGTCTAGTGATGACGTAGATGCCTATTGAGGACATAGTGAGTGACGTAGTGGGTAACCAGACACCTCAGACATGGTAGTAGGTATTTTTCAAGTATGGAATGTCACTTCTCTGATCTAGTCACTGTAATGATGGATTTGTGTGTTTTCCAAGGTTTCGTGTATTTTCCAAGCGTGCACACGGCCCAGCTATTTGCCCAGTGACAGTAGTCCAATTATCTCTCTCAGCTCATCAATGATCTTCCATCGTCCCTGTTGTCATCTCCCTCCTATGGAGTGTGGTGGGCGCTGGGCCAAGTTACTTCACTTCTTGTGTTCCTGCGAGACGTGGAGAGAGTAAGAACTACACAAAGTTTACTACTCTTACTACAAAATGTATACAACTACGTAATTCCTGGCGGTCGCTGATTTGTAATCATCCGCTAAATTGCTTATTATGCTAAATGACGTCAAATAATACGTAAAAAATGCATGTCGTATTTGATTACCCGTTTTTTTTATGTTGACGGTGATTTGATTTAAATATTGAGTATTGGTTTGGCCGTTATTGATACTCTCTGGTGATAGGTAGTTCAAATTCCTTCCGAAATTTCTTCCCTACCTTCACCACATTCCAGTCCGTTTTGTCACCTGTTTTCCCAACTAAAATTCAGTCTCGAAAACCCGCTCAGCGCAGCAACATTACCTCGAACTCGTCATCATCCGTTCTTCTCGTGAACTCCAATACCTGATCTTCCTTCGTTCTTTCCACCAAAATACCCTCGTTAT